>JAXIVD010003939.1:15000-32500 GCA_036785275.1 Cancer borealis
GATGGATGGTAGAGCTTATTGTAGATCACCCATGTAGCATTTGAGAAAAAAAATTGATCCTTCATCATAATGGACATGCTAGAGTGTCACCTTTGATACAGTTTGGACATGGGCTTGAACCTTGCACCATTAGGATAGGGTTCATTTAGATACAACAACAACTTACTATTTGGAAGGGATAGGATGCCATATTTTATTAGTTATTTTCCAAGCCAGTTTAAACAAAGAACATTCTACGTAAAAATTTCTTTGTGTTCTTACCAAAAATCCATCTGTTTATGTGATATTCTCCACCAAGGCTGGAGAAGCATGGAAATGCTAATGTGTTTGCAGGATTTGCTCTGGACATTTAAAACTTGTAGCCAATTTTGTAGCCAAATTTAAAGAATACAATATACTGTCGCCAAGAACATTCAATGATGTGATATAATTATCGCCATTGTTTTTATTCTATGGCATATGGCGAAAATGGCGAGTGCCAGCGTGAGTCCTTTGTTTGCTTCAAAGGCAGCCATTGACTTGATCCTTTGAGTGGGCTGACCCTCGAGTTGGGATGAGTGGCATGATGGGTTGTGACTGCTGTGGCATCAGTTCATTTGTGTGATGGTAACCTTGGATCTATGAACATGGCTAGGGAGAAAACAAGTTTATACTGTGTGCTAATTGACAATTTTATGAGCAAACAGTTATTAGTTGGGGGAGGGAAAAAAAAGAAAGAAAAAAAAAAAAAAAGGCATTCTAAACAGATCATACTACCATGTTATGTTATGGTTATAATTCTTGTCTGTTCCAAGTGCAGAACATCATCCATGTGAATGTATTGAGAAAGGAACTGCAGTAGTGGTGAAGTCCTATGATAAGCCTCACCTTTACATGAGAGACTTATGCTGTTACTCTCCCCTAAAAGAAATTCCAAAGAACACGTGGCAGAATAGATGGATAGAAAGGCTTATAGGTATAAAGCAGGTGTGCAGTAGTGACATCATCTGATAACCTTCACACACAGGCTCACTTCAGTACTACCTTACCCGCAGATATAACAAACATGTTGATGGAACGAATACCTCATGGATTTAAGAGTCCATTATGAAGAAGGATTACTGTAGCAGGACTGGTGATGTAGTCAGATAGTATTAGTTATTTGTTGTGTTTTCACTTGACAAACAGTACACTTAATGCTGATAGATTATAACAAGCTGCTGCTGCTGCTGCTGCTTTTTATTTTTTATTTTTTTATTTTTTTATTTTTTATTTTTTTTTATTTTTTTTTTATTATTATTATTATTATTATTATTATTATTATTATTATTATTATTATTAAACTGAGCTTTGTGTTGAGAAGTGCTTGCAAAGAAATATAACCATAAGCAAAACACACCTCATGACAGTACATCTGTAAACATCCAACACGTAGACATAACAGCATTACTCTGCCACTCACAGATTATGACATCAGTATTTCAGTATCTCATTTTCAGTCACTACCTGTAGACAACAGAATATGTCTGAATCTCACTGTTCTGATGTTTTTCTATTCCTCAGACAACTGTGGAGTGCTAGAGGAACTGATGGAGAGCATTGCTGGGATGCAGAGCCGTCGGATGGATGAACAGAGAGCTTCTCTCCCTCAGCTGCCTGGCCTCAACAACCAGCAAGTTATACTTCAGCGGCTTTCTGTGGCAGCAAGCGATACAACTCCTTTACCAGATGATAACTTCTTTGACATGCTAATGCGATGTCAGGTTGGTTAACAAAATGGAACAGTTATCAGTCATATTGTTAGCAATTTGCTTTAATTCCCACTGATTTTGGCCTTTATTTCTGATTGCCAGTTTTCTGACAAATCTCTCCAAGGCACTGTGACAACATGGCAGTGGTTATCACATAAGAAAAGTATCTAATCATACCTTGCCATGAAGACAGTCTTTGGTTCTTATTATTGTATCACTGAAATTTTCCTTCTCTTACTTTTCTTTGTAGTATTTCTCCTCAGGTTGTTCCTGTGAAGTGACCAAATTACATCCACATATTAAGAAACCTGATGGTATCATAGACACTATCAGCCCTTGCACTATTTCCGCATCCATATAATTAGATGTATTTCTTGTTTATCAACAATCTTTAAATCTCATTAACCATAAATATGCCTTAATTGTATTGTCATTTCCAATTATTTTCTTCCATTACCCTGTGGTGGGGCTGCCAGAATACTACCACAGTATTTCCTGCAAATCGTAAAATGTGACAAAAAAGGGATGGAGCAAGGGGTCTGGGAAGACCCTCTTTTGTATTCCCTCCTTCCATGCTAGCTTGTCCATACCACATGGTATTGATTCCTTTTCCAGCCAGCTTTGGCTGGAGGGAGGGGTGGGTGGGGATGTGCCTTCCACTTTGCTGTCCTTTTGTCTTTATCAATTAGATACTACAGTAGTAGAGTACTACACGGACAGCCTCGTTAGGTCCAGTAGGACTGTTACTGTTTGATCTTCCTTTGTACTTCTTTGTACTCTTATGAAAAGACAGGACTCAGAAGGGGAGAGGAGAGTAAAGTCTCTCTGAACCCTAAAGGCCTTGTCATGGCTACCCCTTTTAATGGGAATATTAACCAGATATATAGACAGATATAATTTACTAATATCCTTGTTTCCTGCTTATAATTTCCATCATCTAGTTTCTGCTCCATTATGTAACTATCTTATTGTGTCCCTCATTTCATGCAATAGTTATTACATATTATTATATATCATTATCAATGGACCATCATTTCCAAATATGCAGAATATAGAATTTTCTCATTTCTCCTCCTCTCATTGACAGGGTTCCCGCATTGAGGATCAGAGAAGCTCCCTGCCCAATGAGAGCTCCCTCACCCACTCCGCCCCTACCGTCCCAGATGACGACTTCTTTTCCCTCATCATGCGCTTCCAGTCAGGACGCCTTGAGGACCAGCGCTCCACCATGCCCCTTGAGGCAGCCAGTAGGAGTGTTGCCCATCACCGCACCACCACAGATGAAGAGGAACCACCACCACCGCCCACCTCCACCCAGCCATCAACCAACTCCAAAGATGGCCTGGTCAGCCGGCTGGTGAAAGGAAGAAAGTGAGCCTGTTTTTTAGGAAAGAGATGTTTTATTGATCTTATTTTTTTAACTCGTCCTCAGATATTATGCCAGAGTTGATATCACCTGGGAGCAGATCTTCTTTATGAGAGATGTATTTGGAAATGCTTTTACAGTGCATAGTTTTAAAATCTCTTATATTTCATCACCACCCACCCACCCCATGTTTATTGATTTTATTTTGTTTTTGAAAGGGGGTCACATTTTTTATGTTTAGTTTGGATTAGGAAATTGTCTTAATGACAGAGTGATATAACTCTTGGAAACATTGAAAAATAACTTCTTTATCAAATCAACTCAAGAAAAACTTTCCATGGACATAATGTGACTCCCCTAAAGGGTTTATGTGGTCTGGATCCAGTCACATTTGGGATCTTAAAACAGTTACTGGGATTTATTAAAGTTCCTACTTCCTAGCTCTGACAGTGTTGATGACAAGCCCTTCTGTTGTGGGGCTGTTCATGCATGATACTGAGAGAACAAGAAAGAAATATGGACCTTAGTCAGGGGAGGGTGGAGTGTTGAACCAGACAAGGGTTAGTTGTAATTTAATACTCCGTCAGGGAGTTATTTTAAAACTTGATTAATTTAGACAATAATTATTCTCATTACAGTGTATAGAGTCTTTACATTTTTTCATATTACTTTTATATTTTTGTGAAAGAAATATTACAGAGAATATTATGTACATTAGTTGTATATTGTGTATAAAGTGGTATATAGTCTAAGTGTGGGTCACTGAACAGAATCTGTTGGGAATGATGCATGCTCATAAAGGATTGCAACTCGAGTGTCCTAGCTGGAAAGTCATCCGCAGTTATAATTATAAGAAATAATAGGAAGAGAATGTTAAACAAATATTTTCTGGTCCAACAGACTGGAGTAACAGTAAATGATATGCTCTTCTAAGGAAAGTATTCAGAGCAACAAACAGGCGAGGGAGAAGGCAATCTGTGTGGCCATGTACAGTAGTGCTATAGTAATCTTCAGTACCATATCAAGAGGGTTGGGAGTGGTTCTCAGGCCCATGTGTCCCCACATAGCTCCCAACTCCTCCCACCCTCCAGTGTCCTCTTTGGATGGACACAAAGAGACTGATCCAAGGAACACATGATTTGTGCAGTCTCTCAGTGCCACATCATATCTATGTACATGTGCTTTCTTTGTCCTAACTGTATGCATGCCACTGATTGCTCCTGTGCTTGCTGTCATGTCCTCACCAGCTGAGTGAGTGGCTACCCTTATGCTTCCCAACTGACCAACTTTTCCTTCTTTTGTGTGCATGTGCCAGTTTTTCACCTTTACAGTGGGGTGTCATCTGTGTGCCCAAAGTATCCCTTCCTCAGGTGCAAACACTCCGACCACATTTTTCTTATCTTCAGTGTTTTCAGCAGCTGCTTCTTCCAAGATTTGTTCCTTCTGACTCCCTGTTAGTACTGTAAGTATTATTGGCAGAAGGCGTCAAACATGTATAATGCTAGTATTATTTAAATTAGCTCACAATCCAGGTAATCCACTATGTACACAATTTTATGAATGTTAATGGATGGAATAAGGTCAGGTTTACCTCTTGCTACCAGTAGGCTATGGCCCCAAGGCTGGATTGCAGGGTGTGAGCATTGCTACAGTACATAAGTTCACCATTGACAGGAAAATCAGGCTGTGATTGTAATTAAGAACAGTAAAACAAAAAAAAGAGTAATAATGCCTTGTGGAGAAATGAGCTGCCCAGCCACTTCCAAGTGGTGGCAAAGACAACCCAGTAAGTACTGGATCCTCCAAATGGAAGTAGTTGCCACCAGAAGATGTATAACTAATACAGCATAAGAGTATTTTAAATGATTGATGGTATCACCTCTGCTGTGACAATCGCATAAGAGATGAGTATTTAACCCTCTCTTTTTAATTTGTGATTTGTGTGTCCCGTTCCCCTCCCCCCGTCTGCCCATCTTGTGGCGTCCTTTCCTCCCTTCCTCATCTCCTCCTTTCATGTCCCATCTTCGCAACCCCTCGTCTTGCAGCCTTCCCCCACCTTTCCTCCCTGTCCCGTGCCCCCCGTCTTGCTGACATCCTCGCTGAGTCCCCTTCCTTTTCACTCCCTGCCCTTATATCCTTTCGTACTGCTAACGTCCTACATCTAATCTAACCCATACCCGAGCCTACCCCCCACCTAGTCCTACTACCTAACCCTACTACCCCAATAGTGCCATATGGCCTTTGTTGCCTGGCACATTTTCCCCTCCCACATTACAATTACAATTTTAATTTGTGAAGGTTGAGGTGGAGACTTTTGGTAGTTTTCTAACAATTTATTCCATCTTATAACTCCAGCCACTCCCTCCATCACGTACTGGTGGTGGTGGCCCTGTAAGGTGACCGGATTTTCGATGGTATGGTGCTGTTTTGACACATTTGACCTGATTTTTTAAGACAATCTGAAAATCTTCCAACATTTTGCAGATTTATGTGAAAGGATATAAGTATTGGATTGCAGGTTCATAATCTGTGTTGTAAGCCAAATATTAAACTGAAATATTCTTTATTTTCATCATATATATCTGACACTTCAAACCGCCCAGGAACTCCCTGTTAGGGATGTACCTGCACTATACATTATACACCCATACATACGCATAGTCCTTCTTTACTGGAACTCTCACCAGAGTTGTAAATTTTACTTGTTTGAGTAAAAGTATTGTTATTCATATAGAAGTATCCAGTATTAGTGTTCTGACTCAGAAGTGAAAGAATATCTCATTCACAAAGCCTTGGAAGCACATGTAAGTTGTGTGTTATAATCAGTATTATTCAGCCATTGACAGGGTATTGTTATAAAGTAATAATTTTATTTAAAAATAAGATTCACTCAACCTGGTTCTTTAAAAGCTAAATATAAGAACCACATAACTACACCCAAGGTGTTGTGGAGCTTTTATGTGAAATCTCACCAAGCTCATTAACACCTAACAGAAGCAGGATATGAGAGTGTAACAGTGCATGTTATAACCAGCAAAAGTGATAAATATTTTGTGAGTTGTGTTAAGTATCCTTAGTATGGTTGAGGATGTGAATTACTCTGCATTCTTCTAGCATGTCATTTTAGCTCTTGGCACTGTATAGAAAAAAAAAATTTGTGGTGGACAATCCTGTGGCAAATACACAACTCTGGTGACTTTCCACACTTGTTTCTTTAATTTTTTTCCCCAGATTGCTTATTTTCCAATAAGTAGGGGTTGCATGCATCCATTTTTCTCCGACTCATCATTCGAACATTCACTGCATTTTCTTTTTATTCTACTGTCTAGCTTCCTCACACTACACACTTCCTTTGCAATACCTACAGCTTCCTCTCAGAATGCCTTCCATTCTTTTCAGATTTCTTTACACTAATTGTCACCTTGCTCTTATTTTTCCTAATATCTCATGCAGATTTTTTTTCTTCAAATTCACTAATCCTGTTTTGTTTCCACTATCTTTTGAAACTTTTCCACACATTCATGCTCCGATCTCACTTCTTCAACCACCACTACTTTGCTTGACTGTGGGGCGGCACTCTTGTTTATTGAATCTTGCCCATTGTCTTTTCATATTTCATCTTTCTTGTTCTTTCTTTCTCTGGTTCTGGTTTCTTCTACTTGTCATTTGTTCTGGATTTGTATGCTTTTCTACTCCACAGCATCCTTCCATAAACCACCACCGATATTGCCTATCACAGGTCTATTTTCATGCTGCTTACATCCAAGTATATGTATGCACCCCAGTTTGAATTTCTTTTTGCTTTGTTCTTGTGTCATGGAAAGTAAAACACTGGGGTAAGAGTACCCAGTTCTCCACTCTCACCCCTTTTGATTGACTCTTACAAGCTACAGGGAATATAGCGACACATTCTATGCCGTGTCTGAAGGCTGGTTATATGGTTAACCACACTCAGGTCAGCTACGCCAAAAAATTGTAGCCATCTCATCCCATTCTTTCCTTTCCTCTTGCTTAAAATATCAAATTTAATTTTGTTAATTAAATCAGTTCACAGTATGCATTCAGTTTTACAAATACATTGTAGCTTCTAGCAAACTTTTTGCAACACGTGGTTTTCACAACATCTCTGCTTCCTGGATATTTTTTATCGTGCTTCATTTCATGTCAGTGATCTAGAAGCATGTGTTTGTGTAATTTGTTATATTATTTCATAGGTAATTCTCTTTCCACATTCTCTCTTCCTTGCCTTCCATAATATTATGATAAAAACTATTCCATTTGAGTGGCACAACTACTTCCATTTTCTCCCACGTGCAGTTAAATGCCAAGAAACATGAACGCTTTCTCCCATTATTACTTTAGGCCAAGTAACATTTCTCTGTCTGCATAGATTTGAAAGCAAACTTTATTTTCCTCGTTATTATTCAAGAAATGCCATATATTTAGTATTAGGAAATCTGGTCACCTTACTACTTTACTTTACCAGCAGTCTCCAGAATGACTCACTGTATTGAATTTTCTTATTGAAGAAAATACTGAATAATTGCTTAATATCTCATTAAACATAGTACATACATACATATATAGATGTCTCACCTTAATATTTACTAAAAGCTAAGTTAAGACAAGGTGTTTGGACAGTAAGGCCAAAGACATGTAGAAAATTAGTACTGATAGGGTCAAATTGTTCTTGTAGCTGGAACCTTGCAGTTGCCTCATAGAACGTTGCATCCTGCTCTATAGGAGAATCATTCCTAAGGCAGTGAAGGTCCTGAGATGGCTATGCCGAGCCCTTTTCTCCCCTCACCTTTCACTCAGAGCCAACTGGAGCTGATGGAATCCCCACTTGTTCATGAGGATGGCACCTGCTTTATGAAAATTTGAAAACATTTTATTGAGTATATATACATAATATTTTGATATTTAGACTTAATTAGAAACAGCAGACATTTGTTCTGTATCAAGACAATGGTAATGATTTATAAATATATTCATAATTGTATCTTGTAAAGAATTCTGATGTTTTTTATTCAATGCAATGTGCATAATTTACTTTAAAAGCTACATGCTTCACTGTCTTGAGTGTTTGCATGTTCATTATACAGTCCAGCCAGTTGTCTGATGGCATACTTTTCTAAGTCTCAGCCAGTAAAGCACTGTACTGTGTGCTGGTGGTAACAGTACAGAGCTGGTTGTCCTCACCAGTGCTCTCTCAAAAAGCCAATTTGGAGTCTTCCTCGTCTCTGGCAGGTGCAGCACCAAAGTATAGTTGGACAAACTTTAATATAGGGTATTATTCTGATGCCACAGATAAACTCCACTAAGCTTTGTAAGAGAGCCACTGACATCAGAGTGTGATTATATGGATTTGCAGTATGAATGTAAAACTACATACAACTACATTTTCTTATAAATTATGCACTAGTTTTATATAAAAGAATATTTGTGGTCAACATTTGTTTGCAGCAATACTATACAAATCCGTTTAATTTTCATTTATAACTTTCAATTATGTCATAATGAAATATATAGGAGAGTACCCAACCTAAGTCTTCTCTGTCTGACTTCATAGTATTTCTTGTTCCACATGTGAAGTGCAGTCTGATAGCCTCTTCCCTTCTTGGGCACAATTGGGCCTTATCAGACACTGCTTTGTATTTCAAAAGAGATTACTTATTTTCAAACATCCTATTTCTTACCCATCCTCTTTCCTTCCCTCTCCTCATAGTCACTATAGTCAAGCTGTTCTCCCCCTCCAGGGCATCACTGCCTGTCAGGTTGTTTCAAGTGTATATTAAACTTTAAGCTTCTCTTGTCTTCCACTCCCTTGCTGTGTTCATCTCGATCATTATTGATTTAGTCAAGTCCTCAATAGCTTTTATTGTAGCTTAATTAACCGCTCCCATGTATGTGTGCGGTTGTGTGTAAATGAGTGAGTGTGTTGATGAATGTGTATGTATGACCTTCAGACATATCATAGCTCCTCTTTCTATATCTTCACTCACCATGTACCACTCTTTATTAACACTTTTTCAATCAATCTGTTTTCTCTCACACTCCTTTAATTCACTCAATTTCTTCTTACTCATTATATATCTGAGCTTTTTTCTATTTCTGTCATCACCACCACAGTATCCTTGCTTTTGAATTTTGAATTTTTTTTTATTTCCTGCTCTATTAACAAGGGTATCAGTCAGCATCCATATGCATACTACCTGGTCATCTCAATTATGCATTCCAGTCAAAGATAAATTTTTCGTGAATTTCTTACCCTTAGACCCATATAAAACAAACACTTCATATTATTCACAACTCTATGTTTCACCTCAGACTATACGTGCTTTGTGTGTTCACTTTTGATGCTATATGACGTGTGCCAAAATTAGAAGACTAGTTCAAGTAAGAGATATTACAAGACAAAAGCAAAAGATGGCATTTTTTCTTGCATAATCATGTATCAATTTAAAATTTTATGCAAACTGTGGCTTTGGCAGAAGTCACCTTACAGGGAGCATATCTCTCTTTTACAATTACATATTATAACATGCACACACAAAACAAACAAACAAAAACACACATACACACGCTCCCGTGGTCCAGTGGAATGACTCCCGCCTGTCGCTCAGCAAGGCGTGGGTTCGAACCCTGCTCAGGTTGCTAAGGATTTTTCACTGACAGGGCGTGGTTACTGTCCCCCTTGGGCAAGGGGATGGGATTGTGTGATGTGTGAGAGCTCTCAGCTTTACCCATAGATCCATGTCTATGAGCTCTGAGCTCTTTTGTGTAGGATAATGGCTGACGATCATGAGTACAGTGCGTGATCTGATGAATTACACACACACACACACACACACACACACACACACACACACACACACACACACACACACACACACACACACACACTAAGAAGTAGAGTCCCAATAGATACAGTAAGTATGCACAAAGTTCCAAAGATTAGAAAACATTTAGTATGATAATGATACAAAAGTAATCAGCCGTAATCTCAGCAATGTAATACATGGTAAGGTCTTAACACTGTAATGGTGTAATACAAAGTCTGCCAGTTATGTTTTAGCCAACATTTTTTTACTGGGATCAAATGTTTTACTATAGAGTACTCTATTTTCTTTTAATGTGTAAATGAGATTTGTATTTTGTTAAGGTGACAAGGAGATAAAATGTGCTTAATTAAACATTTTGTCTTCATGTTCCCAAAAAGTTGCCAGGATGACCTGAACTTTATAGACTATGTTGTAAATTATACTACAACATTTACTTTTTGCAGTTTCTGTAAACAGTAACAAATAAAATGTGAACCTAAATCTGCAAGGTTCTTCAGTGACAACATGTATTTATGGGCTGCGATCTCGTACACAAGAAATGGGGTTGATTCAACATTACTAAGTGTTTAGAAAATTATGTAGTTATGAAAACATTGAAATTTATAAAGAAATAAACGTTCTTTCTCATTCCATAAGCTGATAATCTGAAACTTTTGTGACGTTATAAAACCTTGTAAGCTAATATATTTTCCATTTCTTATTAACTTTATAGAGATGTTTTGCATTTACATTTCCAGACTCCATTGCTGCTTACTTCAAAGTGAATTTTGTGCTGGGTTTTACCTGTAAAACATTAACTTGAGATTTGTGGTTCCTTGACAAGTGAAGTTGAATGTTTTAAACCATTATATTGAAATTATCAAACAATATTTTACCTTAGATGCTATTTTCAATAATACCCTTTACTTCGTCTGGAAAAAATGTTTTAATTGAAGTTATCCCGCAAACTTTTTTTCCTTTATGTTCAGTTTTCCTAACACTAAGCAAGTTTTTTTTCCGAAGCTAATAAGTTTTATTTTTAATTTCATTTTATTTATTTATCTATTTAAAAAAAATTAATATTGATTTTATTTTTTTCTCGCTGTGGTTTGTGATTAGTTGATCATATTTCCGAACCAAACCCACAAAAAAGGTTTTAAAAGTTACATAACTCTGAAAAACCTGCTGTGTTTTTAGAAAGCTAAATTTATCTATACTATACACCGATCTGTTATCCACCTAAAGGTGGGTAGCCAAAACCAAGATCCAGATATACCAGGTCAGCTCACAGCAACGCACATAGTCTGGGCATGACATCATGTGCACCTCACCGCCTGTTCACCCCTCACCATAAGAACATAAGAAATGAGGAGACTGCAAGAGGCCAGTTGATGACCTACATGAGGCTGTTCCTTGTCCCCCACCCTTGGAATAATCCAATATTTAGCCATCCCACCTGTCATCCCTATCCATACTCTCATCCAACCGTCTTTTGAAGCTACCTATTGACTCAGCACTTACTATGTGTCTATCCAGCCTATTCCAATCGTTCATGACTCTGTTAGTGAACCAATATCTACATAGGTCTGTCCTGAATCTAAGTTTTTCTAGCTTGTACCCATTTCCATGTGTCCTCTCCTGACTACTAATTTCTAAAACCTGATCAATGTTTCCCTTATTAATTCCTTTTACCCATTTGAAAACCTCAATCATATCCCCTCTTATCCTCCTCCTATCTAGGAAATGGAGATTAAGACGTTTTAATCGATCTTTTGTAGGGTAAATTTCTCAGCCCCTGAATCATCTTGGTCATTCTTCTCTGAACTGCCTCCAAGGAGCCAATAGCCTTCCTATAATAAGAGGACCAAAATTGAGCTGCATAATCTAGGTGGGGTCTAACTAGCGCTAAATACAACCTCAGAATGACCTCAGAACTCCTATTTGTCACACCTACCAATAAATCTCAGTATCTTGGCCCTATTTCTAACTGTAATACGCTGTTCCCTGGACACAAGTCACTGCTTATTTGAACTCCTAAGTCCCTCACACTATATGATCTTCCTAAGGTATTGTCATTTAATGTCTAGTCTACAGACCTATTATCTTTACCTACGCTCATAATGCTACACTTGTTAACATTTAACTGCATCTGCCATTTCTTTGACCACTCGTACAGCCTATTCAAGTCATCCTGCAGCATCCTAGCATCATCTATATTCTTTCCCGGTCTTCCTATCTTTGTGTCATCGGCAAATTTACTGATATCACTGTTTATTCCTGTCTCTAAGTCATTTATATATATTATGAATAACAACGGTCCTATCTTTGTGTCATCGGCAAATTTACTGATATCACTGTTTATTCCTGACTCTAAGTCATTTATATAAATTATGAATAACAATAGTTCTAGTACTGATCCCTGTGGAACCCCACTAGTGGCATTATCCCATTCTGATTTCTTCCCATTAATATGTACCCTATGTTTCCTACTAGTAAGCCATCCCCTAATCCACTCTAGTACCTTCCAGATCTATGCCGTGAGCCTTGACTTTACTTAACAGTCTCCTATGGGGTACTTTGTCAAAGGCTTTACTGAAGTCCAAATAAACTATATCATACTCGTCTTCCTTATCTATGGTTTCAAATATTTTCCTATAGAAGGATAATAAATTTTGTCAGGCAGGACTTCCCCTTGCTAAAACCATGTTGACTATGTCTAATTAGTTTGTGTTCATCTAAATGTCTTCTAATTGCCCCTGCTATGATAGCTTCTAACATCTTGCTTACCACTGATGTTAAACTAATTGGGTGGTAGTTACTACTTTCTGCCTTATCTCCTTTCTTGAATATAGGAACTACATTTGCCTGCCTTCATAACATGGGAACTACTCCTGTGTCTAGAGATTTTCTGAAAATCATCGCAATGAGTTCAACGAGTTCTTCTCTACATTCCTTAAGAATCCTCAGAAGAATGTCGTGCGGCCCTGGAGATTTAGTCTTTTTAAGTCTATCTATTTCCCTACTAACTACTTCCCTACTTATGATTATGTTGCTTAATTTATCAACCTCATATTCCCTAAAGATCTGTACTGGCCCCAGTTCCCTATCTGCCTCTTCCTGAAAAAATACGGACAAGAAGTATTTATTTAATTCCTTACTAATTTCCTCGCCATTTTTTATCAAGCTGCCATCCATTCCTTTAAGAGGTCCTATTCTATCCTTTGCTTTAGCCTTGTACAGCTGATAGAATCCTTGGTAAATTTATACTTTATGCCAATATTCCCTATCTCTACCCACACCCCACCAACGCCCCCAACAAGCTTGGGGGACCGTGGGGAATCGGGTTTTTTTTGGGGGGAAGGCATATGTGAGTGATATATGGCCTTTGAAAAATCTAGGGGAATTTCCCTAGATTTAGGAAAATTTCCCCAGATCTAATCTAATTTATCATAACCGGAGGGGCTGCGCCTCCCCTGGACCCCCCCGCTGACACTGTTGTAACCTAACCTAACCTAATTTACCCTAACCTGGGGGGCTGCACCCCCCCTGGACCCCCCAGCTGATACTGTTGTAACCTAAACTAACCTATTTATTGGTTGAATTGCAAATTTGCCAAGTATAATTTCATAACTCACAATACCTTAACGAGAGCATGAAGTTCCTGGCTGTGGGTCATCCTCACTGGGTCCCCACACTGGGGACACTGAACAGCTGCTGGTAGGACGCCGTGTTCCCTCAGAAACTCGTAACACAAATCGTTTTTCGAATGAAATTTTGCGATAATTTCCCAGTAATCGAATTCGCAACCTTCACAAACGATCTTAATGGTAGCCATGACAGAACTGACCACAAAAAATGTCTCCTCAACATATGCCACTCCTACTATTACTTATAGCAAGCTCTCATTGGCGCAGCTGGTGCTCTTAAGAAGTGGTGGCACTCTCATTGGACAGAGGAAATATAGATACTATAAGAATCCTCTCAGTAGTTACCCACAAGCCCATGCTATAAACAATTGATAGTCGTGTTTGTTTATGTTTATGTTTATGGACTTAAAAATTAACTCCCCAAACGCAGCACATTCCCGGACGTATTGCAGCGTTATTATTAATTTCCGACAGGTAGTGTGATCAGTGAAAATGTTGTAAATAGTAAGAGCAACAAGCTGAGGGTAGCCATAACCATCTACTGTTTAATGGCATAAAGTTAAGTAATACCGAATCGTTTTGAATCCTGAGCATTCCTAGCTATTCTAACCTCATAATTCCTCTTTGCGGTCCTAATATCCTTTTTAACTTTCTTAGCTAGATCATTATACTGCCCTACTACCTGTGCTACTCCCCTTTTAATTCTCCTATAGAGTCCCGTTTTTAACCCAATTTCCCTTCTAATGTTGCTATTCATCCATTTTGGATTTTTTCTATTTGACCTAATCCTCCTCTTTGGTATATACTGTTCCTGCCCTGTATGAATTTCCCTAACTATGCTATTATAATGCAATTCTACCACAATGTTTTGATCCTCCTCTCTGCCTACTCCTATTCCCTTTCAATCTATACTGTCTAATCTTGGCCAAGATCAGGCAAGCATTATTACGAGTGGTGCTTGTGTTGTCGGTAGTTACATAATTATTTATGTTATCACCACTAAAACTCTTTTTCCCTGCAGCATCCTGCCAAGAAAGCTTATTCCTACTGTTTTCACTCCTCCTTACCGTAATGAGACCATCTGAGATTGAAGCTTTTATTGTAAAACCTTTCATTGATGTATCACTGACTTTTCCAGCCTCCATCTTATCACATTCAACTTCAGATAGTACCCTTTCTGTTCCAGCAGAAATTCATCCCCCATCCCTCTCTCTGTCGGTGAAAAGTCATTAGCGACCTGAGCAGGGTTCGAATCCACACCTTGCTGGAAAGAAGGCGGGGACATTAACCACTGGAGTGTGAGTGTGTGTGAAGGAGACTTATGTATTACATTGATAGATAACTGATTCGCAGTCTTCATAAAATCAGAGCACACGCAACACAATATATGAACCTGAAGTATTCTTGGATAACATATCAGCTACCCATTAAACTTATCTTAATATGTTGATGGCTGCCAGAAGTGTATCGCATATATTGTATATAAGGATGTTTGAATGAGGTTATTGTGATTAGCTCACGGTTTCATTCCCTCCTCGGTGATGTCAGTGGACTTCGTCATCTGATAAAAGGTGCAGGGGCCTGAGGGAAGGTATCCTAACAAACAACAATGGGAAGGCGCCTTTGGGAACAATAAAAAAAGGTTCAGGATGTGAGGCTCACAGAAATTAAGAGGAGTCCTCAAGAATAAAATATGTGGAAGTGGCTTTTGTAGCAAGGAAAAAAGATCATGATGAGGGAGACACTATTTGGAACTTGGAGGAAGTATAACAGGAGAGGCCATGACGTCACACGAGTGAAGCCGCTATAAGCTCCGCCCACCTATGCAAGTCAACCCAAAACATTGCGCTGCTGACTATAGGCCTCTTCTATTTGTTCTCAATAATCTACTCCGGATTCTGCTCCGAATCCGAATCTGTTTTGGATTAATTGGGTGCAAGTAGAACAGCAGAATCTGTTTTGGATTCGCTGGATCAAAACAATAACAATGAGATGCCAGTCGCTGCCCAGCCGTCACACTAGTCACTTCTCCGAGGAAGTGTTGAGAGTTACAACTTTCATTTCCTGATGCATTTAGGGTGACAGCGGCATCCCTAATTATCACCAACCTGCTTATTGTACAATAAAAAATCTTTATATAACTAAATGTGTTATTGAAAACACCATTAGATTCTTGAAAAGTAGATTCAAGTCTGATGAACCTCAAGGTTAACCTTGACAATGTTACACCTATTATTTCTTTACAAATACTGCTCCACCTCCTTATTATAAATATACTATACATAGTGTACTCAACATATCTGTGAAGGTTTCTGGCGGTGCTCACCATTTTTTACCTCGCAAAACTTCTTTGAAATTATGATAGGTTATGTTAGGTTGGTTAGATTATGTCAAGTTATGATTATGTTGAAGTTGTTAGGTTACGGTTATGTTATGGTTAGGTTCGATTATATAAGATTTTTTACATTTTATCACCCGGAAGTTAGGGTTCGCAAATTAGTTTTTTTGGGGGTTTGGGTATTAAAATGTAAAAATCTTATGTAACCGAACCTAACTGAACCGCACCAAACCTAACTTAACATAACCATAACATAACTGCAAACTAACCTAACCATAACTTAACCTAACTTAACCAACATAACATAACTTCAAAGACGTTTTGCGAGGTAAATAATGGTAAGCACCCCATAAAACCTTCACAGATGTGTTGAGTACACTATGTATAGTATGTAAGACTTCATGTATATAATAAAGAGGTGGAGCAGTAGTTGTAAAGAAATACCTCTTATTTTTATATATGTCTAATCTGTAGCGCCTATAGGCTTTCCCTGGTTAGGTTAGATTTGGGTAAAACTACTTTTACATCCAGCCAAAAAACCTTACATTCCCACATGTCCTCATGTTTATTGGGAGAAGATGGGGAATGGGGATATCTTATTAACTATTTATTTGGGACGATAATGAGTGTCAGAATAATTTGTGTATATCAATGTAGAGTAGAGCTTCCCCTTAACCAAAATAAACTTTGGGGATATCTTATTTAACTATTCATATGCTACGGTTATACATATTTTTGCAAACATTTATGCAGAATTTTTGTACCATTTAATCTTTTTCACGTACAAGTAAATTGTTTTCTTGGGAGTATATATCAAAATTCAAAGAAAATAAATAACCCGGTTAGAGGCTGCTGTTATATCTCCTTCGTTTCTGGTATTCATCACCATTATTATACAATTTTAAGCCTACAGTAATATTTCTGAAACATTTTTCTACCACTTAATATCTTTCTCGTATATATACACTGTTTGTATTGGAGGTATATATTAATAATAAATTCCGAGAAGAGGCTGCTGTTATATATCTCCTTTGTTTTTGATATTCATCACCACTATTATACAATTCTGTGCCTACAGTAACATTTCTACAATATTTCTCTACCGCTTACTATCTTCCTCGTATATATACACTGTTTTATTGGAGGTATATATCAATATTAACTTCTGAGAAGAGGCTGGCTCAGGCTGGTGCAAAAAACCCGCGAACGAGTGTCGTCTGCTATAACCCACCTCCCAAATCAGATTCGACGGATTCAGGAATCTGTTACAGATCACGGGTTAAGATGGTAAATAGAACACGATTTCGCGGCTAAGCCCCGCCCAGAGCGGCCAAGCCCCACCCAGATTCAGTGATCTGAAACGGATTCACGCAAATAGAAGAGGCCTTATATATTATGCCGGCTTGTTCGGTCTATGGCTGCACCAGGAGAAGTGAGGATGGAGAATTATCATTTCACCGGTAAGGTGTAGAGATTTTCACGGCCAATCATTGTATGAAATGCTAGAAAACTGGGTTAGATCATGAGCGCGCCAAAATTTGCGGGAAATCGTAATGACGAGTTGTCTTCATAATTTTACGCACAATTTATCTTAT
>JAXIVD010003939.1:37500-40472 GCA_036785275.1 Cancer borealis
TTGTATTTAGCGCTAGTTAGACCCCACTTAGATTATGCAGCTCAATTTTGGTCCCCTTATTATAGGAAAGATATGGGCTCCTTGGAGGCAGTCCAGAGAAGAATGACCAAGATGAGAAATTTACCCTACAAAGATAAGTAGAAACGTCTTAATTTCCACTCCCTTGAGAGAAGGAGGGCAAGAGGGGATATGATTGAGGTTTTTAAATGGGTAAAAGAAATTAATAAGGGAAACATTGATCAGGTTCTAGAAATTAGTAGTCCGAATAGAACACGTGGAAATGGGTACAAGTTAGAAAAAACTTAGATTCAGGACAGACCTAGGTAGATATTGGTTCACTAACAGAGTGATGAACGATTGGAATAAGCTGGGGAGACACGTAGTAAGTGCTGAGTCAATAGGTTGTGTGTGTGTGTGTGTGTGTGTGTGTGTATGGAGCGCCGGGGTCCAGTGCGTGTGTGTGTGTGTGTGTGCGTCTGGCTGACCGATGTCGTTGACTGAGCTCTCATATAAGGCTGGTAAGGTCACAGACGTCAGGTTAACCACTAATCGCTGACCTAAGATATGAAGTAACCTCGGCTCGTGTGTGTGTGTGTGTGTGTGTGTGTGTGTGTGTGTGTAGGGTCACTATATGCAACTTTTTTTATTTCTTATCTCATCGTTCTTTCTTCATCTTCTTTTCCTTTTCTTCTTCTTGTTCTTCCTTTTCTTCTTCTTGATCTTTTTTTTCTTCTTCTTCTTGTTCTTTTTTTGTTTCTTCCTCCTTCTCCTCCTCTTCCCCCAACCTGATTAAACACTACCACCACGGTGGCAACAATTCCCACGCCGTTTCTTATTTGGATCGTCTTGCTACACAATAATCTAATTATGTGTTTACGATCAGTAGCAGCGACACTCACATTCACGACACACCTAGATGCACACCCACCCAGAGGCTGAGCCTATAATTACTTCCCTAAAGACCACGGCTGAGGTCGAGATTAACTCCTTGATCTCACCTCACCTGTCACTTGACCCCACGTGACCACCAGGCCAATATAAACAGCCTCACACACACACTACTCACTGTGGGCCAGATGCGAAGGCCCGCGTCACCTTAACCACAGCTTACGTCGGGGAGTCAAGCCTCGTGGCTCCTCTCACAGATCACTCACCATTTCCAGGTTCTCTGTCCACTGTACAAGCTATCTGTATATCAACCAACTCGTGCAACAATAAACTATCAAAACCAAAGCCCGGTGTTGTTCCAATCCTTATGTAACAGATGCACCTCCGCTACAGATTCACAGCATAGATATATTGATTTACCCTGAACCACGGAAAGAAAAAAAAGAGATAATGTGGTTGAAATTGTTATGTTTAATGGGCGTGTTTTTATGGTCCATGAAACATAGAATCCAACATTAGTGGACTTGGTTGTGAGTGCGAGATAAACCTGGTAGGGTGTTCTAGATGGTGTTCCGTGGTGACTCGGTGAGAAAAGATCAACATGATGTAACAAGATTAACTGTAGTGAGCTTATATGTAAAATGAGACTTATGTAATGCTACTGAAAACACACACACACACACAGACACACACACACACACACACACACACACACACACACACACACACACACACACACACACACACACACACACATAACCAGTTGACAGACACATTCATGTAGTCATTGCTGTGAGTTAATGATATAAAAAAAAAAGTCACCGATAGCGTTAGGGTAAACGACCGGGAAATTTGACATCCTCATGAATAGTTAATAAAAAAAAAGACGTCCATCAGCACCATCGTCAACTTATTAGAGTTAACGAGTTTTTAGTGACGTATAAATGCAACTCTGAAACACGTATTCTCTTATGCGTAATGTATGTCAATGATATATGCAAAATAGACATTGATTAATTTCTTATAACCTATTTTAGATTACATAATTTGAATCATAAATTTGATTCCTTGCATCTCAAATTACTTGTTTATTCTGCTGCGCTCGTGCCTCAAGACGTCCTTGTCCCTGCTCCCTGGAGAACAAACACACCACAGTGACGGGGTGTTGTATCTCATAAACCATTCCCCACGGGCTTGATAGGAAGATGTGCGTGCAACCTTGAAGCCTCCCTCGCCGCAGACTATGTATGACTCGTGTTCTTGGGCGTCACTCGGCCGCACAATACCACGTCACAATGGGCAATTTTCTGGAAAGCTCCGCCATCAGATGTTACATTGGCTGCTCGGGCTTGAAACCCCCAAACTTTATTTCCAATTATTGTAAACTCCCTGTGTTCTTTCGAGGTTTATTACAGTTACATTTAGGGTAAAATAAGTTAAACACTTCTAAATAAAAAGGTTGTGTATCATTCGCGGAGTTTTCTTTCTCTGTAAACGAGAGAAAATATTGGCGCAATGCAAATTTTTTTCATTAAAATCCTCTATTTTCATAAAAAGTCAGGAAACAAATACAATCCTGCTTGACGTATGACGTAACAAAAAGAAAGAAAGAGCAGAAAAAATGTATGACTCGATTAATCAACATAAATAAGAAAAGAAGGACGTATGTATCTCTCTCTCTCTCTCTCTCTCTCTCTCTCTCTCTCTCTCTCTCTCTCTCTCTCTCTCTCTCTCTCTCTCTCTCTCTCTCTCTCTCTCTCTCTCTCTCTCTCTCCATAAAACATCTATTAGTGAATTTACTTTTGATGCTAACAGTTTTCCTCTTACTTCTTTAATTTTTTCTATCACACACTCTCTGTCTCTCTCTCTCTCTCTCTCTCTCTCTCTCTCTCTCTCTCTCTCTCTCTCTCTGTCTCTGTCTCTGTCTCTGTCTCTGTTTCTCTTTCTCTCTCTCTCTCTCTCTCTCTCTCTCTCTCTCTCTCTCTCTCTCTCTCTCTCTCTCTCTCTCTCTCTCTCTTTCTGTGTGTGTGTGTGTGTGTGTGTGTGTGTGTGTGTGTGTGTGTGTGTGTGTGTGTGTGTGTGTG
>JAXIVD010003940.1:10000-25000 GCA_036785275.1 Cancer borealis
ATATGTGGTTGGAGAGCATCAGCTAATCACAGGCAAGGAGGTTCCGTGATTTCAAACCAATCACGTATGTGTGCGTCACTAACTGTGTTTTTTTTTAATGAGATTCAGCGTGTGATAACGTAATTGACTGTGTTATAGTAAGAATGGGCTAGCTTTTGATATGTGCGTGATAGCAGTGAAACACGATAGCAAAATGCATGATAGCAGTGGGATGGGTGTATGTGTATAATTTTCATTGACCTCAGCTTCAGTGCTAGAAATTAATTTTGACAATTTTAACAAGAAAGTAAATGCTAAGACTGCCAATCACACTCATAGAAAAAAACTCATAGGTAGGACTCTATAAGAAATTAAGCGTTATTCATAGGTTTTGAATATATTCATAATTTCAGATTTTTCCTTGGCAAAAATAAGGTGATGGCCCTAGCATTGGGGCGAACTCCAGAAGAAGAGGTTCAAGACAACTTGCACAAGATGTCTCAACGGCTGGTGGGCCAATGCGGTCTACTTTTCACCAATGCTTCTAAGCAGGAAGTTGTGGAGTGAGTAAATTATTTTTATGGTGGAAAATACATGGGGTTTACCCAGAATATGGTCAATGGAAAAATTTCATTTCATGAAGAATGTGTAAGAAAATAATTATGAAAATGATGAGCAGTAAGTATTCTCGCTTTTTGTGAGTACTGTTTCTGTAAATTCTGACAGACTGAGTAATGTTCTACATATGTTTAATGCTGATTCATTCTAGAATGGTTTATCAAGTATATATATTTAGTAGCAAGAGCATCTCTGAAAACCATTTCTTGGTCTATAGATACTATCATATTAGTTTGAGGGAGTAGACCAGAGTATAGTTGCCAATATAATATATCTATCCATTGGGTTATGACGTGTGGGTCAGTAGAATTACAAAATGTATATGATAGATGAGTCATAGTTGCAAATTAAGTATTGATTTAAATCAAGCTCGTGCAGGTACTCATGGTAAACTATTTGAATCTTGTGTGCCTCCAAGGTGTAGTACTTAGTGTGCTTTGCAGTGAATTCATGGGCCTTAGATTGAGTCCATACTATTTCTGTCAGTGTGCGTAGCCAATCCATCTGTTCATTCTTCTTGTGTGTTGGTACCTGGCTAAAAACATGGATACCTAGGAGTAGGCAGTAGACACCTGCCGCCTGATGGAATACTCCAGGAGAGGTGTTTACGGGGATGTAGGCGATGCTGCAAACTGAGTGATTCCCCGTGTCCTCTATTCCCAATTCCCTTAGTGTTTCATTTACACAAGAGAGCAACTGCAGTCTGCCCTCTAAAGACAACTTCTACCACTACCTACATAACATTACTACACCTTACACTTTTACACTTCAAATCAAAATTTTAGAAATGGCTTCAAAACAACACCCAGCCTCGGAGTCCCCATCTGGAGAGGGGACCACAAATGTTCCTAGATCGGACTGCCCCTCTGCTGACGACCTTGGGTGTCTTGACACTTCCTCTAATGCTTTTATTCTTGATTTCTGCAACATTCGTGGCCTTAGATCTAATTTTCAATCTGTGGAACACCATCTCTCCTCCACTAAACCTCATCTCTTCCTAACTGAAACACAGTTGTCTGTGACTACTGACAGCAGCCCCTTCTCTGTTCCCTCCTTCTTTCTCTCTCCTCATTTTCAATCCAAAGTTGGCTGTTGCGCATACGTGCGTAACGACATTACTTGCTCAAGTACCCACAATCTTGAATCTTCAGAATTTTCTACCATCTGGCTAAGACTTCAATGTCACTCTCTAACTAAATTCATCTGTGCTGTATATCTCTCACCTAATTCCTCTGACTATTTTACTTCCAAAGTGGAGTACATCGTATCTCACTTTCCTAATGCTGAGATCTTCATTTTAGGGGATTTCAGTGTTCACCACCAGTTTTGGCTTTTATCTTCTTTCACTGACCAACCTGGTGAACAAACTTTCAACTTTGCTATCCTTCATGACCTAGAGCAGCTGGTGTAGTTCCCTACCCATATCCCAGACTGCTTTGGAGACACACCCAACATTCTTGATCTTTTCCTAACTTACAATCCTTCAGCTTGCTCTGTTAAACTTTCTTCTCCGTTGGGCTCCTCCGATCACAATCTTATTTCCGTTACCTGTTCTATCACTCCAGTGCAGCCTCAGGACCTGCCTAAGCGGAGATGTTTCTGGCATCTCAACTTTGCTAAGTGGGATTTAGTGCTAAGTGCTGATTTATCTTTGAAAGGAACAAGAATAAAAAATCTGGAAAAAAACTATTACAAAAACAAGAATATATTGGAAGTCACCTTCAATAAGATGAAGATGCAATACATCAACGGAAACAAAATCCTAGGGTGATATGATATATGGTAAGCTGGGTACCTTACAAAACAGAACAGGGTAGTGCTCAGCACAAGATTTACACTATGCAGTGATAGAAAAGTCTTCCCTGATGATTGTCCATTTGTGTAATATGATTTCTAAGATTGTCTTATGCAATGATCTTTACTGGTGTGCCTGCCTGACAAGCATTGTGAAATTATATAAGACTGCATCTATCTACAAGACTGCAACGTTTACAAGAGAAACTGGAATAAAATGTTGTGAAATGTTAGGGCATGAATCATTAGCAGAAACTGGCTTGTCTTCTTTAAAGAGAACATCATCTTTGAGCATGAAATAATCCACTGACACTTGTAATTTTGAAAGGTTACTGTCATCACCTGATTTGAGGAAATATATCAATGCAACAAAGGGTCAGAGAGCTTGTGCTCTTGGAATTCAGAAAGCTCAGGGAGGATCGGAGAGTTCATGACAAGTGAAACAGGAGTGAAATTTCTTGATAATGCTTCTTCCGCAGAGTTAGCTTTGCCAGGAATGTAAGCAAAAGAAGGGTTGTAATCCTAGATGATTAGTTGCTATCTGGTGAGTTTACCTGACAATTTCTTTCATTTAACCCGTGGAGTGTGCAATAGGGGTTTCCCATCCATCCCTGGATGTGCAATTATGAGCCCAAAATGAACATTACTTTTTAACTTTTTTTTCAACATGGAAGTGAAGATAACATGTCTGGGCATTGTCTAGTGGTAAGAAAAAAAAATCTCCTTTCATTAATTTATTTGTAGTAACGTATATAAAAGCGAATGTGAGGGTGCAGTTGGGTAGGAACTCTCAACCTTGGGATGGTAGTGGGCTGTAGGGAAGGTATGGAGAGGTTTTATGAGACTAAATATTATCATAATGTGCTATTTTTATGTAAATATATACGATGTACGTATTGCAAATTATACATATGACATCAATGAATGCCTGAAAACAATCAGCTTCCCCAGCATTGTCATTGCAAGGCCATTCATCTGTCACTCCTGATCTGCGATTATCAAAATTATGAATGTTTGGCTCAAAATGATGCCCGTCAGTCCACACCAAGGGAGCAAGTGTTGCATCACATGGCACCGATGTCACCTCTCTGCTCCTCATCCTCCAATTTTCTTTCATTCGTGTTCCCACCTCACTGGAATAACTTTCAATGCCCCCGCTTTCATTGTCCACGCATTCATCCTTACTATCATCTTCAGACAGTGATGACAACTCGTCATCAAAAAGCAAAGGTAGGAATTTTGAAGGAATCAGGTTAGCTGTGGGAGGCTTTGGCCGTGAGTCAGGCGGTGGTAGTGGTGGTGACCAAGCGGTTGCCTCCTGTGTCTTTTTTTGTTTGCTCACTCTCCTTCTAAGCGTTATTTGTGATGTTGATGGTTGAGATTTGTCCACTCTTTCATCATCACTGGATTCATTCGCAATTAGTATACGCTTTACAACACTTTTTTTTTGGCATAACACTTCCAGGGCTGCGCGTACACTCAGGTACAATAGTGTGTGATGATATGTTTCCGTCCATCCTATCCTGAGGATAACTGTTTTGATTAAGTGATGGCTGCCAGGCGAAAATTAATCAATAGGCATTCCAGTACATACCAACGATGCCTATTCGTCGGTACAGGTGCGCGAACTTTTAAGAGAAATTATTGAAGTTCCTACAGTCTGAGCTGTGGCTCGCACTCGCATGCTCTCCAGCCTGAGCCGTGGCTCGCACTCTATGGGTTAAAAAGTAAACTAACTGTGCTGTAACTAGTTAGAAGTGAATCTCACAACTGAAAAATAAACCACGAAGTGTCGCAGGGCTCAAACCACTGCGAGTGCATCCTGGTGACAATGTAATTACGTTCTGCTCTGTTGAGAACACAACTGGCATACTCAATTTGTCTCACTTATGTACATATGTAAACAGCTTTTGTGGCTTCAAAATTTTTGGAAAAGCAACAACAGGGGCAGTGTAGAAATGCATTGTTTTGTTCTTCATCCCATATGAATTTGACATATTTCTTGAGCGACTGAGTGAGCAGTCTCAGCATCTCCATCACTTTGTCATCCAGCTGACTCCATTTGCTTAGAGGTAGCTGATAGGCAGGAGTTAGATAGAAGGTGGTTGGTGTGTTTGATTTGTGTGGAGCATCCCAGGTCACCCGGTAGTGCAGTGCATTTTCTTTAAAAGAATAAGAAGGGGAGCGGATCATGTTTGGCCTCAGGGAAATCCACATTGCCAATGTGACATTAATTCATGAATAGGTGGGTTGGGACGTCAGGAAGAGGAGGAGAAAGGGTAGAGGGAAGTAGAACAGACACCATAGCAAGGCTTGTCATCATCCACTATCCTTACGGCTGCTGGGAAAGGAAGAATCTGACCAAACATTATGCCTGTTTGAAGAACCCTTGGTGCATTCATGAGATTATGCATACCAGGAGTAGTAGTGACATCGTCTCTGATTATATACAGAGCAAACTCAAGAAAAAAGCCTTTCACACGAGAAGATTCAGGTAGACACAGAACGCGTGTTCCTTCATATATGCCAGACACCTTGACTCACACAGATCATGACGAGTTGATAGCACACGTTCTTTTAAAACAGCATTACTTAGTCGTGTAGAAGACAAGATATCACACAGATAAGTAGGAAGAGAGCACTGAGTCACAACAAGCACAGAAGTTCCCTGCTAGTGAGGCATATAAGATGAAGGAGCAAGAAGATGGGAGGAGGAGGGACACTCATGGGTAGAATTATCCCGTACTTCCTGATAGAGGAGGTTTCAGGTACAAAAAAGAGAGAGCACTGTACCAGTGTGTGTATCCCTTAATCTGGCCATAAGTGGGTGGTATGCTATCGCCCAGGAAGGTCTCACAACACATGATATCAGCATTACTCTTGAAAGGTGTCAAGTCAAGTCGCCCAGGCTGGTTCTCATGCCTCACACATTAACTGGCAGGATTCTAAGATCATATTGAATTTTTTCTTTTAATTTTGTTGTTAATTGAGTTTGTATTGATCCTGATGCTGTGTATGGTGGATGCAACTGGTGTTGTGGAGGGAAGGATGGAATTCCTAGAGCTTAATGTCATGGACTGGTGGGGTAGCCTGCATTAGCACCTACAGGGTTGGCTGTGATTCACTTGATAAGTGCTACTTTGATTAGTTCTCTTGTGTGCTGTGTAAAGCATAATGTGAATAATTTCAGTATGGTCATGATCAACTCTTCTTCAGAGCCTTACATGTAACACCCAATTGCACACAAGGCTCGGTGCAATTTTTGTACAGTATATAGTAGTCATGAAGGTAACCTAACCACAGTTTAACCTTTATAGCACCATGTGATGTGTTTTCATAAAATTACTGCACCATTCGGCTTGCTAACTTTGCATTATTTGCAATATTTAGATTCTTAATTGTGTGGTGAATGCATGTCACCAGAAATGAGATGAAAAGTCTGGGTGTGATTCGCCGACACTCCGTGTTCAGCATGAAGAGTAGGGTGGAGTAATCTGATAACTCCATCATCACCTCCATCGAGCAAAGCTCGACAGAAGCTGTACACAACTGCCAGCAGCATCCAGCAATTGAGGAAACTAATCCCATTTCTAAGCACTAATATGTCATGCTGCTAAATTTGATTATATTGAATAATATAAGCAGCATATTTACGCCCTATTGAATGTCCGGTTAACAGATTCTTTCATTCCATTGGTATCAATATCTAGATGTTTTATAAATACCCTGGAATATTTATTACTTTGTATCATAAAGAGTTAGAGCATTTTTTTCAACAGGAATCTAGGTAAAAATAACTACTTCATATTATTTAAAAATTTTGTTTATTGTAAGAAAGCCTTTACAAGGGTGATACCATGCAATTATCTTTCATCATTCCAACGTTTAAATGTTTAATGCAAATAACATGAACTATGAATGGGAAGAAACCATTACTATTGATAAACAGAATTACCATGAATATGGTCACAAGTCTGATATGATATACATCCTCACTATTTACAGATTCTTTAAGAAGAGAAGATATCCTGTGCCACCCCATGCAGGAGATGTAGCATCAGAAACTGTGGAGTTGGAGAAAGGGCTGCTCCCACAATTTTCTCATGCTATGGAGCCCCACCTACGCAAGTTGGGGATGCCTACTAGGTTGGAACGCAGCGTGCCAGAGCTCCTGCAGGACTTTACAGTGTGTGAAGGAGGCAAACTACTCACCCCTGCCCAGGCCAGCATTCTGGTGAGGCCCTGTATATCATATTTATGAGAGAACATAGCTGTCATATGTCTGGCAATTTGTTGTATTAGATTGCCCATAATTGTTTAAGTTCTCTTTGTTTTGTTTCTAAATAGGCCTTTGGATTTTGCCTATTCTTATTATTATTATGATAATACCACCTGTATTTGGATGGCCATTATCCATACCTCAAAGAATTTTTAGACTAGGTTTTTTCATGACCCCAAAGGGATGTAGCTGTCTGGAGTGTATTTGTCTCCCGTTCATATTAAATAGCTGAGCATGCTTCTGTTGGTATTTGTGTATCTGTATATGTGC
This sequence comes from Cancer borealis, assembly GCA_036785275.1. Lineage (NCBI taxonomy): Eukaryota > Metazoa > Arthropoda > Malacostraca > Decapoda > Cancridae > Cancer > Cancer borealis. Next base: position 16,941 of record JAXIVD010003940.1, read on the forward strand.
TGGGAGGTTGGGATAGCTCAGTTCTATTACAGGTATTGAACTTTATATCTGGTAAGCTTGGGACCAGAGGTTACCTGACTTTCTGGATTTTTTTTTCTTCTGAAATAAGATTTAGTAATATTTGTGAGCTTGCTGACCTCTCCTTTCTTTGAGTTGGATGCCTAAGTCACTGCTTGCAATTGCCACCACAACACATCTATCAATTTTGCATGTTGGCAACTTGTTTCCTTTTAAGTTTTCTTCAAGTAAGTTTCCTTTCTGCTGTCGTTTTAGATATGGTAATAAATTAAAACTATATTAAATTGGGACAAATAATCACGTAAATGAAGGGAGGGGAAAATGTCCACAGCAGCTCTCCTGAAAAAATTAATAGTCACTGCTGCTGATGCATACAACACAAAAATCAAAAGTAAGTACATAGTTGTTGGTTTGCATCATACTTCCTTTTTGTTTTTTATTAACACATTACCTGCCTACATTTTTCATGCAATAATCCTGACTCAATTTTGCTATTCCACCACTTGTTTTTGTTATTATTATGCAAACTGGAATGCATAACTTATTGGTGCCATCGAGACGCTGTATAATTTTGCCTGTGATTAATTGATATCAGTTTTATCCTCTACTACACTCCAATTTGTATCTGCAAAATTTTTCAAAAATGTTCAGTTACCCTTTTGATATATACCGTATTTCCCGGCATATAAGAAGCTTTCCTTTTTTCCATATTCTACATTTATCACTTTAATCATGGATTTTATCATGATCATAGCACCTCTTTTTTTTTACCTTTTCTATCCTTCCTCCATATAATATAATTATCAATACTCTAAATATTAGTTTGGATGTTCTCAAATAATTTTGTTTCTGTTTGGCATACAATTTTTTTTAAAACTTTTAATTTAAGTCTGTCAATTCTAGTTTTCTGGGTATCATTCCATTTATGTTTGTATACATTACTTTTATTGCATCACTCCTTTATATTAATGCTCTATCCTTATGATTTTTTTTTCTTTTTAACATCTGTTCCTTATTTCTTTATTTCTTTATTTTGTTGTTCATCACTCCAAAATAAACTTTGTTTTTTCCTCTGTCGTTCTCACATAATTTTTCTGATTTGCCTCTTCCTTTAATTCTTAAAAAAATGTTCTCTTCTTCTTTCATATTTTTTTTGATAAATACTTGTTTATAGTCCTAGTCCTCACACTCCTTAAGCCTGAATTTTCTGGTTAAGATCTCTGTTGCAGTTTGAGTTTTCAGTCTAATCTTAGTTGGTCTAACATCTTCCATGTACGAATCTAATCTTATGACTTCCTCTACTTCCTCTTCAAATTTAGTTTCCTCATCCTCATCTTTTAGTTTTTTTTTTTTAATATATCCTTTATGTTCTCTATTTCTTCTTTACATCTATATTTTCAAAGGTATAATCTTTTCTTTTAATCTATATATTATTACATTCTTTTCTTCTCTGCTGCATTTCTGATTATGTTTTCTTTTGTATTACTTATTTTTATTATTTCCTTTTTCATGTTCTCCTTATGTTCCATTTCTTGTTGTTCAAATATTTCTTGGAAGTTAATTATATCTCCTCTTTTCTTCTTTCCAGATTTTCACTTCAGTGTCAACAAAATCTTTAACTTCATCTGTAATTTCCTGTTTTGCACATCCTTGGTTCCTCTTTAAGTCCTTATTTTCATGCATCAATTTCTCAATCTCCCAATTTATTTTCTTTAGATTGTCGATTTCCTTCCTTAATTTAGTTTTTTCCTAGTTCCACTCAATCCCTTCCTTACTCTATTACACAATGTGTTGTGTTTCTTATGTTGTTGAGGCTGTGCGTTGCTGCATGTTATTTTTTCTCCTGAAATCAGAACTTTGTTACTTTGTAGCCTGCTAAGAGGAGCTACCCCAACTTGGTTGAGATGCAGACCATCATCGTTCTTTAAATGGAATGGTTTATTATAAAAGTCATCCCAGCAGTTGATGAAATTGATAACATCCTCTGTACAAATGGACTTAAAACTGTTATTAATGCTTTAGTTCATTACAAAAAACAATTGGTGCACTACTGTAGAGAAGATATATATATATATATATATTTTTTTTTTTATCTTGTTACCCATAGCGCCGGTAGGTTTATGGGAGACCTTAGATGGTTGGCCTCCGCCCGTTAGTAGCGCGGATCAGATATTTTAAGTGACGCCTTGCTTGAAAGAATGATTTAGTTAAACTTAGACTTGTTCTGCTGAATCATCTGCCTACATTTCTGCAGAAGCTCTTCGGATCTGGTATTCATGGCATCATTGGTTCCTGCATGAATAATCAAAAGAATGTTAGGATCGGATATCCTGATTTGCTCCTTGCAGACTGCTGTAATATCATCCAAATGACTATCTAGCATGTGTGGAAACTATTTCTACAATGAATAGAATTTGAATGAGGATTATAGTTATGGTTCGGATAAAATTAATGCACCTCAGTCTTATAGTAATTTAAAACCACTTACTTTGTTAACAGCTGGTGAAGTTTCGAACCTGTAATAGAAAGATGAGCTCACAAAATAAACTAGGCTTTTCACAGTAGGATCCTATATCTATTGCGCTTAGGTTTAGGCTCTATTTCCATTGATAATATGATTTGAGTTAAAAGTAAGCAAAATTTGTCTTCAGTTTCACACTTATCTTCAAAAACTTTATTAAACTCCTCTCTTCCTGACTCATCCAAGAGGGAGTAATATAATTGCCCCAATGATGTCATTTGACTAATTGGCGATGACAGGCTTTGAGTTTTACCAAATCTACCATAGAGCTCTGGAATTCTGTGATTTATTTTATTATTTAGTGTTTTGCAGTAAGTCTTATGGCCTACAATTCTTTTCACAGTAGACAGCTTTGTAATTTAAGGAACAGCTACCGTAGAGAGCTGCTTAGATAATTTAAAGGAGCAAATTAATTAATGACACAAGGGGATTACATCTCAAAATTAGGCAAGGGATATTTTTGAAGATGTAGTTTTGATTTAAATTTGCTGCCCACTGATCATAATGATATTGTATGGCACCATTTACTTTATTCCAAATTCGTCTTCTACCTTCCCATACCATCCATAGATCTCGACTCTATAGGATGATTATTTTCCCTTTAAGTCTCTAGGTTAATTTTTTGTTAATACAATTCATGATCTTTTTATAGACCTCAGATTCTACATAATGTAGATGGTTGGGGGTTACTCCCTTTTTTCTATAGTGCACATAACACGCATGATTTGATGGTGTTATGAATCTCAAGCAGTTTTTTTTTTTTTTTTTTTTTTTAGCCCACAATTCTCCCGCATCTGTCTCAGCGCTAACATCATTGCCTCCCAGCATGGCTATTACCAAATAGTAACCTGGCTGGAGCACTTCAGTAAATTCTGGGTATTCAAAATATTTATCCACCTGGGGTCCGCCAAGACTAATCAGTTGCATATTTACAAACGGGATTGGCTCCATTTGAGGCCTTAGGGTATCACACGTCACGAGTGAATGCCCTACATAAGCCACTTGAAAATAAGGTTGAGTTGACCAGCCTAAACTTTCCGCCATACTGAGATGATAATGACAACACCTATCTGGTTTGGAGGACCAATTTCTTTGTGGAAACTATTGCAACAATGAATAAAATTTAAATGAGAATTAGAATTATGGCTCAGATAAAATTAATGCACCTCAGTCTTATAGTAATTTAAAACCACTTACTTTTTTAACAGCTGATGAAGTTTGGAACCTGTAATAGAAAGATGAGCTCTCAAATTAAAGTAGGCTTTTCACAGTAGGATCCTATATCTATTGGGAATTAGTGGTGAACATTCCTAATTCCTTCCCAGAAATGTTGTATTCTTAGCTTTCATTCAGTATGACTGAAGTCGGAGTGCAAGGTGTGAACTGGTTCTGCCGTTTCTTCGGGCTACTCGCCCTTTATTGCTGAAATCCATGGACAGTATTGTCTCCTTACTTAACCTATGTAGCTCATGTACTGTATATACAGATTAGTTAAAAAGTAAGAACCACAATGGTTCTTTTGGGAATTCCTGAGACTATTTTGATGGTAACGGGAGGAAGATGAAAGGGGTGTAGTCTCATTGAGGTCTTGCTGGTAAAAGAGGGCGAATAAATTGTCATGGTGACTGACTTCATCTTCCTCATAGAAAAGACATGTCTAAATTTTAGATGAAAGAAATTCTTCCTCTTCTTATATATTTTACCATCATAGATAACTTAAATTATAACAAAATTATTAATTTAAATATCCCAAGTGCAATTTTTTCCCCAAGTGTACTTGTAACCCCTAACTTCTTAATTTGAATTGTTTGGAGGATGAATAATTCCGACAGCATACACAGACGTGTCCTCTGAGACTGATTTTCCACAACCCTGGAGTAACCAGTAAAAACCCTTGGACAAGTAGTAGTAAATGTTGAAAAAAAAGTATGTTTTACTGTGCATTATGTGTTTGTGTTCATGAGTATTGTAAGCAAATATCATTTAAATCATGGCAGTAATAACGAAGATAGACACATTTGAATTTTTGAATGGCCATAACTTAAAACATGAAATTTTGTCTTTAAATATTCATATAAGATCAAGACTTAGTCACACTTACTTGGGAATACTTACATATATTAGTTTTGATAAGGAAAATCATCATACATTTTGATTTTTGCAAAAATGTGAATTAGAAGAAAGAGGACAAAAGAGTAAAAAAGCGCAATGTTATGTTTTTGCATGACGTGATCAGATGACATTTCATAACATATGGAAGATTTTACAAAAATAGAAACTAACAATTGATTGGATTTTAATTGACCATCCACAGACCAATTTATGTTATTGTAGAAAAATTAGTGTAGTCTCTGGAACAATTAATATTCAAATTGTCGTGATGATGTCATGACATCTTGGCCTAGGATATTTTTGTTCACTGATAACATGGGCTAATATAAATTAAAGTATTCTAGAAAGTTTAAACTCTTAATTACCATTACAGTAAAACCTCAATATAACGAACCTGCTTATAGTGAATTTTTGATATAACGAACGTCATTTCCTGGCAGAACCAAGTCGAATATAAAGAACTAAAGTTTATTATATCCGAAGCGTGGAATGAGCCGACTGAACTCTCCACTTTGTTTGAACATGAACGCACCGACGTGCACGCCATTCAGTCCACAGTTAGCTCTCACTGTGAAGGGTTGGTCGCGCTAGTGCTCTCGCCAGTTGCTACCTACTACGTACCTACTACCTACAGTACTGAGAAATGTCTTTGAGGACTCCTTTTCTTAACGTCTTAACGAACGAAACCCCATATATAGCGAACTCATTCGGTATTTTTACCGAGCTTCAGATATAACAAATTATTGGATATAACGTCAGACCCCCTGCCCCAATTGGTTCGTTATATCGAGGTTTTACTGTACTTTATTTTTAATTAATTTTGGGGAGGATTTTTGCCAACATATGGTTAGCATACCCTTAAGGATAAAGTAGGACCAGTAGACAGCTTTGTGTACAAATATGACATGGGAGGAGCAAGTTTTGAAGTTAAAGAAGTAGAAGTTGGAATGTTGAGAACATTTTCAGTCTCTGGCACTCAAGGAACTACAGAAGGAGTGAGAGAAGTGGAAGGAGAAGAGGCAAGAGAGGAGGATGAAGAGAGGATAATAACAGTGGAAGTGGAATTAGGATGAATTGTATTAGATGAAGAAGGAGCAGCAAAGAGGAAGAGTTATGAGTGGAGGAAGGAGGATTGGATGTAGAAGGAAAGGTAGTGCTAGTCGTGATCCGTGACATGTTGAAGGAGATGTGCTGAGGAAGGGAAACCTGTTGCAAGCCACTCAGATGGGCTTCTTGTCTAGCCTCTTTGAGTGTTAGGCCACTTTTAAAGTGGAAGATAGCAACCTCCGATTCAAATATGTAGAAAGGACAGCTTCAGGAGAAGACATTATATTCTTGGGTTCAGTTTGCACAGATACAGTTTATATGGGTATGGCCTGGTGAAGCAGAGAGAGGGCAACGTGCTTTGTATCTACAGTATTTTGCTGGATATTTAAATCTTCGGCAGTTTTGACACAGATGGGCAGAGGAATGTAAGCTTTAACCTTGCAGAAAGCTCCACTTATGTATGCACTGTCTGGAAGATTTTGTACTTCAGATGTTATTTTTGCAATAGCTATATGCTGGAAACCTGCGACAGCAATGAGGGTTAATGGTAAAGAGGACACATGCTCATCTGCAATCAATTCAAAGAGATCAGACGAGCAGTCGGTCCAACAGGCACCGACTGGGCAGATGTCTTGGGTATGAGAACGGTACCAGTACGAGTATTGAGTTGTGTATCAGGAGGGGACACTGGGAAAGGATTTTCATGAAGGTCTATGAGGAGAGTATAGTTTAAGCTTGGGTATCTGAGCCAACAATGACTTGGCGAGATCTGTGTGAGAAAGATTACTCTTCCCAGTTTTTGGATGCATTTTTGCAATTCTGGTGACCACTTACTCTGAAATGCCAGTGGTCGCTGGCTGTTTTAATATAGGACTCGGTACATACCTTTGACGTTCTGGAAGAAACCCACATTCTAACATTTCTCGTGATAAATCTTGATATACCGTGCCTGTATACTACAAAACATTAATCTTGAATGCTTATGCTAACATAATCCATGTGATTTGGTGCTACACACTCTACAAAACAGTTATTACAAGATGAATACTGTTGTCTTACTTCATGCTATTATCACATTCAAAAAATGTTTCTCCAAGTTTTCATAGAAACTAATGTTATATCTGGCAAATCTTGAAAGAATCTAGTAAGTACTACTTGTGATATAGGTAGTATATTTAGAGGGCTGAAATCATGCTGAGATAAAAGTTCCAGTCGAGATGGGATACATGAATGAGTATGAGAGACAGGTGAGGGTAGGCTTTAAGAGCTGAGGTCGGAGGTGCCAGGAAAATCTGGGGGGGATTAATTTTTTGAGGCACATTCCTCAATGCACCTGTTAATGCAGAGTTTTCATAATTAGCCATGGTGAGCCTAATTATAAGTGGGGAATATAATTGATCGGCTCCCCATAACTCCTATGGGGAGTATGGGCAATGAAAGAGGAAAGGTCTATCGTGCCTATGGCATCCTCAAGCCGTTCATGACTGAACTTAGTTTGCCTCTTATCCTCTTAGCATGGCTGTCACACTTTAAGAAAAAGAAGGGAATAGAGGGAAGTAAGAAAGAAAAGACAGATCAAACAAGGAGAAATAAAGCTAGAAAAAATAAAAAGGGCAAGCAAAAATTGGTTTGATCAGAGATTAAAGTCAGAGCTGTAGAGGTGACCAAAAGGTCTCCATCACAGCATTGGGCCACAATCTCTAGTTTTGAAGCCTCTCCACTGTAGTAATGGGTTAGCAAACAGAGAGAAATGTAAGCTAAAGTGCAGGAATGTAAGTGGAAGACTGAAAATTAATAGAATGGATTGGATGGTGGTGGTATGCCTGTTTGCAGAGAGTGAAAAGGGACTTCAGAGTGAGGAGGATAAATATTAAAGTGTATGTACAGGAAAGAAGCTAAGAGTGAATGCTGGGAAAAGTGCTATGCAAACATGGAGTGGTGGAAAGAGAAATAAAAGAGAGGGCTGTGAAAGGTAGGTGTGTCACTTGCAAGGGTTATGAGAGGAAGAAATATGCCCATGGAGGTAAAGGGAAGTTTAAGGAATTGTATTCTTCTGCCAACATTGGCATATGGATCTGAAACTTGGACATAGAAATGGGCACAGCAGTCAAGAGCGCATGCTGTGAAAATTAATTATCTGTGAGGAGCATATTATGATGAGACAAGATTTTGGATGAGAGTAATGAAAGAGTGTATGAAAGGTGTGGAAAGTAATCTCGTGCAAATAGAGTGAAGTGTTGTGTATTGGAATCAGTGAAAAAAAGTATACTGAGGTGGTTTGGTCACATGGAGAGAGTGAAGAGTTTGTGAAGAAAGTATATGTGAGTGAAACTGAGGGTTTTGGGAGAGCAAAGCCAGTTGT
>JAXIVD010003940.1:30000-35000 GCA_036785275.1 Cancer borealis
TAGGCCTGTGGATAGGAAGTGGCTTCAGTTTTGGTGGAAGGGCCGTGCTTTTAGATTTACTTGTCTCCCTCAGGGGTTAACTTCTGCTCCTCGCACCTTTACTAAGTTACTGAAACCTGTCCTCTCCCACCTTCGGTCCCTTGGGATGGTTGTGGTTTGTTGTTTAGATGACTGTCTTTTTATTGCTTCCTCGGTAGAGGCCTTGCGGGCCCAGGTGGACTATACCTTGCACTTCTTTGATTCTCTGGGTCTCACCATCAATGTGCAGAAGTCGGTCCTGGAGCCTACCCAGAGGGTTACTTTCCTTGGTGTGGTTCTCGACTCTGTTTCCATGACTGCAACTTTGCCCTCCCGTAGGAAGGAGCGCATCAGGGAAAAAGGTTTGCTCCTCCTCAACAGGGATATTACCTTACTAGACTTGTCTTCATTTATTGGTTTAGCGGTGGCTTCTGGTCCTGCTGTAGAGTTAGCTCCTCCCCGTTACAGGTACCTGGAGATTTTTCGTAACAGGGGTCTCTCTTGGTCCTATGGCAATTATCATTCACGCGTTGTTTTAGATAATCATGCCCGGGAATTAGTCACTTGGTGGGTGACTAATGTAGAGTTTCAGGAGAGGTCGCTCTGTTCTTCTTCTTCAACCTGTGAGCTGTTTACGGATGCTTGCCTGACTGGCTGGGGTGCTTCGATAGGGGACGTTACAACTAGGTCACTGGGCCCACAAGGAACTGGATCATATAAACTCTTTGGAGTTAAAGGCTATTCTGTTAGGCTTGCAGTCACTTTGTCGGAATAAGATTGGCTCTCTTATTAGGCTTCGCTCTGACAACACCACTGCGGTTGCATGTATTGATCGATGTGGTAGCACACGACCTACGCTTCATGCTCTTACAGAACAGATTTTTGAGTGGGCTGCTTCTAGGGGTATTACCTTGTCGGCACAGCATGTACAGGGTTTATACAATATGACAGCAGACATGGAGTCTAGAGTCAGCAGGATGGATGGTGAGTGGATGTTACAGCCGCGTTTTTTCAGGATGGTTTGTCAGCGTTTTTATACTCTTGATATTGATCTTTTTGCTACACGGATAAATGCTCAGATGCCGGACTACGTTTCTTGGAAGCCAGACCCATCTGCTATGTGCATTAATGCCTTTACCTTGAAGAGTTTATATGCTTTTCCACCTTTCAGTGATATCCAGGGCTCTCCGAATACTGCAGGACGACGGGGCGACGGTGCTGATGATTCTTCCACTGTGGCCAACTCAGGTGTGGTTTCCGGCAGCCCTTCAGATGTTGGCAGCCGATCCAGTCTTGCTTCCGCGCTGTCCTCTGCTTTTACCGCAACAGCCAACTCTTGCACACCCTCGGGGTCGGGGGTTGGTCTTGACAGCGATGGTGCTCTCCGGACAGCGTTCACACGTCGAGGCCTTTTGACAGAGGTTGCCCAATTTTTCCTTCGATCCTGGAGATCGAGCACTAAGGCACAATATGGTCCACGTATCAACAGCTGGCTGTCTTTTTGCCTCAGCAGGGAAGTGGATCCATTTCAACCACCTGTGAATGTCCTTCTGGACTATCTGTTGTCAGAATTTAAACGGGGGACAGGCCGCGGGTACAGCTCTATGAACACTATCCGGTCTGGCATCTCTGCAGTCGCTACTATTGATGGACGTCCTGCAGGCCAACATCTTTTAGTTTCCCGTTTCATGAGGGCAGTCTTCCTGGAGAGACCGTCTTTTCCCCGCTCCTGCACTACTTGGGATCCTCAGCTAGTTCTGGATTATATCTGCAGTCTGGGTCCCATGGAGGATTTGTCCTTTCCTCAGTTATCCAAAAAATTGGTCGTTCTTATGCTATTGTTGTCTGGCCAACGTGGCCAGACCTTGCATTTGCTGGACACAAGAAATTTGTTTGTCTCTGAGACTCAGGTTGTTTTTGGGATTAGCGATCTGCTGAAAACTTCCCGTCCTGGGGTCCATCTGTCAAGGGTGGTCTTTGAGGCTTATCCGCATGACAACCGCCTATGCGTTGTCCACACCATTCAGCATTATCTTGAAAGGACAACGACCATCCGAGGGGCGCTTACTGGGTTTTTCTTGACGACACGACCTCCAGTACGGTTGGCCTCTCGCGATACTTTGCGTCGTTGGGTGAGAGTTGTGATGGGGGCTGCTGGCATTGACCTTACAATCTTTTCTCCCCATTCAACTAGGTCTGCATCGTCCAGCAAGGCGGCCCTGATTTTGCCATTATCCACGATTGTCTCCACCATTGGTTGGGCTAGGGAATCGACCTTTACGCACCACTACCGGAAGCCCATTGCTCAGCATGGCCAGTTTGCGAGGGCAGTTTTGTCTTAGTTTGTTTAACCTTTTCCTCTGCTCAGGGTTTAATGTGAGGGTTCTTTGACCCCATTATTTGTATGGGTGATTTTCTTTTCATGTTCCTGTGGGACTGTGTTTCACTATGTTTGTTTTGGGTAATTGTTAATGTTTTGTATATTCTGAAATACTTTTTTCTGAATTTTGTGTGATTTGGTAGGTTTTAGGAACCTCTCTAAAGCTCTCATTGGATACCGCTGTGACGTCAGTTAAATATGGTGACGTGAAATTGTAAGATTAAACGAGTACTTACCAAATATGAAGTTTGATCGTAATTTCACGAACATTTAACGACGTCACAGTGGTGCACAATGCCCTCCCTCCCTGCCCTACCTATTCTCGGAGCTCACTTTGGGGCTTGGGCTCTCAGCGGTAGTTGGGGGCTGCTTCCTAAAACCTACTCTCTAAACGGACTGATGTTGGTTTGGTAGCAGAGCGTCTCATTGTGCACCACTGTAACGTCGTTAAATGTTCGTGAAATTACGATCAAACTTCATACTTGGTAAATACTCGTTTAATCTTACAATTACTACTCATTCATAGCCACTAACACTAAGGCCAGCAAGTTATAATTTCGTACGTGGTGACTTCTTCGTCACCAAATACCGTATATTGCGGCTTATAAATCGATCTGGCACATTAGTCGACTTCTATAATTTGACCTCAAAATGTTGTAATAGAGTAGGGTTGCCATATAAGAACTATCAAAATTCCGGACACCTTCACTTACAGCTGATATAATATTGGAAACATGTAAATTAATTAAAAGAAACTCAACTGATTTACCTTTGCATAAGGCTGATTATCTTGAATCTCGTTCCGTTCCTGGTTTACACACCAAACACTCAGCTTCCCATTCATCCCTGCCTTTTTTGAAGCACGGGAGCTTGTTCTGCATCTCTGTAGTAAATTTGCACTTTCGTTGGGGCATTTTGACAGGGACAAGTAATAGTTGTAGTGTCAAGGTCACAAGGCCACAAACAAGCGAACAGTAATCCAAACTGACCCTTGTCAAAGCTGGTTAAAGACTGACGCGCGACGTTGGGACGGCTGGGAGCAACGACTTCATACCGGACCCATACATGTTTAGACTCTAGACTCTAGAGTCTTGACCGAAACCAGACCAAAGCAGCTGTCACCCAGTGAACCCTAAGCCTCCCTCTCCCATCATTTCAACCAACAGTAATTTAATAAGTGTGTGTGTGTGTGTGTGTGTGTGTGTGTGTGTGTGTGTTTTAACAGTTACTGATGAAAACTGAAATTTCGGACATTTGAGGGATTTTGAAAAATCCCCCCGGACGCAGATTTTGACACCTGAATTTCAGACATGTCCGGGAAAATCCGGACGTATGGCAACCCTATACTAGAGGTTTACCTTGCAGAAAAGTCGACCCCCCCTAAACTATTACTTAGCTTGGCCCAATGTCGGCCTGAGTCACTAAGTACTGGGTTGTAAATTAAGTTTTATCTACAGTTAAGTAAATAAAATAATTCAAACAGATTGAAAACACCACCGACTTCAAGCATTTCAAAATAAAGTCAGTTTTTACTTTTTTCTATACTCACCTGTTTCACCACTATATCGGATGAATATTTACTTTTAAAACCCTAATGGTAAGTGTCCAATTACCTACAGTCCGGCTTCAAACGTTGGAACAAAAGAAGCAAAACGATCATGGTTGACTGTTCAGTGCTGCCATCTAGTGATGAGCATTCCGTTCGAACAGCTGTTTAGACTTACCGTAAGTCTTAGTAGAATAACATGTGTAAACACAGCTCTTAGGCCAAGTTCAGTAGCAGTTTTCCAGTATCCTGATGTTACTGGTGCAAATATATTTAAAGGTTGCTATTTTATATCTACTCCATAAGTTGACCCCTAGTTTTGGCCATAAAAAAATTATCTTTAAAACTCGACTTATAGGCCGCAATATACGGTAGTTAAAAACTTGTGGTCTTATTCTTTATTTACTTATTTCTTATGTACTTTTTTATTTATATTGCTACCATGAATTAAATTCTCCCAACGTTTCCAACCATAAAACTATATTTCATAGCTACATATTACTAATGTTTAGATAATTTAATTTTCTTACTACTAAATTAACTACAAAGAAAATTGTATACATAACTTCAATGAAGGAGGCTGGTTAGCACTGATTTCTTCACTTGTTGCAACAATATGTAATTAATTATTCAGTCAGTCGATGATTTCTTCATTCATGTGCGAAAGAGTTAAATTACTACTACTATTACTACTACTACTACTACTACTATTATTACTACTACTACTACTACTACTATTACTTCTACTATTTCTACTAGTATTACTACTAGCCTGCGTTATTAACGGGCAGAAGCCAATCATCTAAGGCTTAGGTGAGTGGCTTCCGCCCGTTAGTAACGCAGGTTAGTAGTAATACTAGTAGAAATAGTAGAAGAAGAAGTAATAGTAGTAGTAGTAGTAGTAGCAGCAGTAGTAGTAATAGTAGTAGTAATTTAACTCTTTCGTACATGAATGAAGAAATTATCGACTGACTGAATAATTAATTACATATTGTTGCAACAAGTGAAGAAGTCAGTGCTAACCAGCCTCCCTCATTGAAGTTATGTATACAATTT
>JAXIVD010003941.1:0-20000 GCA_036785275.1 Cancer borealis
GGATGGAATGTAATCACCAACACTCCTTTTACTTTCTTTACTCCTACAGAATATCCTTAAGCCTTTACGTTACTCTTTCCTCCCTTCCTCTCGATGGTGCAAGGGATTAATTTAATTCGAGGCTGGAGCTGCACGGAAAACAGATGTCCTCCGCTTGTGTCGCCCTTAATGGACAGACACAGCGGGGTGAGCGTGAACTAATTTAGGGTGTTCCTTACGGCACCCCTAACGTAGTGCCTCTCAGCAGTGCCAATAAAGAGAGCCACCCACAAGGCACCAGTGTCACTTGAGGGAAATATAGGCTCAAAAACAGCCTTCTGTATTAGCTAGGATAGGGCGTGTGATGCTCTCTCTCACTTTTTTTTCCCTCTCTCTCTCTCTCTCTCTCTCTAACTAACATAGGAGTGAGGGGTTGTTTGAGGGGAAAGATGGTGAGGGGCGTCTCTTCAGGGACCACCAGGGACATCAACATTCATAACGCCCTGACAGCCTACCGAGGGTCACGCCCACGATCCTTCGGGACGCACCAGGGACTTGTAGAACACGAGGGTGATGACAGAGAGAGAGAGAGAGAGAGAGAGAGAGAGAGAGAGAGAGAGAGAGAGAGAGAGAGAGAGAGAGAGAGAGAGAGAGAGAATGTGGAGAAGCGTGAACATAGATGATTAAGAAAAAAAATAGAAAATATCTCTTACTCCTTATTTACTCCCTCTTTTATTCCTCATTTTCCTCATTTCTACTCCGCTTCCTCTTGTTTATCTTCGTCAATTCCCAACATTCTTCCCTTCCTCGATTCCAACCCTGCATATCCTCCTCCTCCTCCTCCTCCTCCTCCTCTTCTCCTCTCGAACCCCGTGTGTGCCGTGGATAGGGATCAACACGAAGACCAAACAAGTTATATTGGTTTAGGTGTAAGCGGAGTAGCGTCGATGTCCTGTACTGTTACCCAAAATTGACTGTGGAAATAGATAAACTGTATCTGATTAAGGAAGGGAGGGAGGAGGGGAGATAAAAGGGGAGGAGAGGAATGAGATAACTGGAGAAATGGTAGGAGGGGGTAAGGAAAGGTAGTGTGATGGAGGGGGACTAGGAGGAAGGGAGGTAGATGGTGATAAAGGGAATAGGAAGAGAGGAAACTAGAAGAGATAATGACTGGGAAAAAAACAGAAAAGAGAACACATACACACACACACACACACACACACACACACACACACACACACACACACACACACACACACACACACACACCACAAAACACACACAACAAAACTTTTCACCCACATTGGCGGTGTTTTTTTCCTTTTTTTCCTGTTTTTTTCCCTCCTTGTATGTGGGTCTCTGGCTCACCTTACCTGGTTGTGGTTCGCATGGGCATCCACCTTTAAGAGAGAGAGAGAGAGAGAGAGAGAGAGAGAGAGAGAGAGAGAGAGAGAGAGAGAGAGAGAGAGAGAGAGAGAGAGAGAGAGAGAGAGAGAGAGAGAGAGAGAGAGAGAGAGAGAGAGAGAGAGATTAGACCAGACAGATAGGTAGACAGACAAAATAATTAAGGTGATAGGTGATAGGGGAAAGGATTAAGAAAGTAAAGTAGGAAGCACAATACTAAAGCAAGGTAACACACTCCCATTGCATCCTTAACAGTAAGATAAAGCAAGTCTGACTAAACCTGAGTGACTAAAGTTTCAAATAAGACTCAAATTACCATATCCCTTTAAGTTAAGAGGCAAAGTTTGTGAAGTATTATAGAAGGAGAATCATAGGCAAGACTTAGGAGGCTGGAAACTTTAGTCCTCCCTTTAAACCACTAAAAATGAGCTGCATAGTTAAGTACAATGGCTAGATGCTATATTTAATGCAGAGGCGGTACAGGTGTGTTAGGGGCGAGGGGAGTACAGGTATATGGAAGGTGTATATTTCTCTTTAAGTTGAATACAAGAGTTTAGTAAGTTATGTAAGGCTTTGAGAGAGAGAGAGAGAGAGAGAGAGAGAGAGAGAGAGAGAGAGAGAGAGAGAGAGGAGAGAGGAGAGAGGAGAGAAGGAATAATTCAGTGCGAGATAGATATAAAAAAAGATAGTGAAGAAGTTAGAGGTAAAAGTGAAGAGGCGAGTAACATTGATAATAGATATAAAAGTGAGGGAGGGAAGGCATGCAGGCAGGCAGGAAAGAAGGAAGGAGAGAAAGAAAGGAAGGGAGGAGGGAGAAGGAACGCAACACAAGATAAAAATAAGGTACAGGAGATAAAAAAACGAAGCGGGTAGCGTAGGTATCGGATGAAAATATATAAAACATTAATTAAGAAGGAGAAGACATAGAGGCAAAGGGGGACAGGAGACAGCAGACACCCAGCCGCCGCGGAACAGCGTCAGGTAATCAATGCTAACCAGGTAACCCGCCGAGCCCTGAAATACATACAAGTTAGTCCGCCGCAGGTGTCCGTAGGCTGCCGGAACAACCAGCTTCGGTGATAACTAACGCGGGAAGGAGGGAAGAAAGATCACTCAATTGATAAAGTAAAGAATGAAGATAAGTTATAAGTATTAATAAATGTAACTTAAAGGTTGTTCAATGGGCCTAAAATTTAATACTTATGTCGTTTTTGAAGTTTGAAACGAGAGAGGCTATCATTAATATTGGTTATCTCATCCTAAGGCGTCATAATGTGTACTAATACTGTCCTCATACTTTGAAATATATACGTAATGAGATTCAGAAAGATTTGTATTACTGTGTGTGTTCTCCAGTTAGCACGCTTCTCAAACTGGCTATAAAGTCTACGGATATCACCACCCGCGTTTCACTATAAACTCCACGGGTCACTCACGCCCTTTTCATCACCTCAAACCATTACAAAGGACATTACAAACAGCAACACACCTACAGTTCCTTACCTCCTGTTGTCTTGCTATAATCTATCTTACCATACTACTGTAGAAAAGAGTATAGTACAGTAGAAAAAACCGTATAGATATTTCTCCTCATCCCCTCCTTGCTTATCCTCGCCTCGGATGTCACCCTACTCACCTCCTCCTCCTATTACATGTCCTTCTCCTTCCTCTGACACATCTCCCATCCTCCCTTGAGTCCTTCTATCACCATAACATTACACACTCTGCCCACTCCTACCACCCCTGCCACATCTAGTACCTTATCCTTCCATCCTTCCCTCATACCCATTCTTTCTGATCACATTTCCTTACCTTAACGTATTTTACTTATAATTCTTTCCCTTCCATCATTCCTCTACCTTTTTGCATACCCTTACATACCAGAATCACCTAATGGATTTACTACCTCTGTTAGTTACTGGTGGTGGTGGTGGTGGTGGTGGTGGTGGTGGTGGTGGTGGTGGTGGTGGTGGTGGTCGATGCATGTGATTGGTTAGTGTGCCATAAAACGTTAATCAATAAGCTGTTGTCAGGTGTATTATAAAGTTTATTCTTGAAGGTATAATGAAGCGTCGCCCCTTTGTGTTTAGCGATATGAAGCGTGTTTCACAGTGCTGCTTCGGCTTGGCTATACCACAGGAGGAGGAGGAGGAGGAGGAGGAGGAGGAGGAGGAGGAGGAGGAGGAGGAGGAGGAAAAAAAGAGAAAGAGGAGGATAGAAAATAGTTATAGTTATGAAGGTTTTTGTAAGATTTTTTTTCAAAGCAAGGTAGTTTGGGATAAAATTGGAGAGAGAGAGAGAGAGAGAGAGAGAGAGAGAGAGAGAGAGAGAGAGAGAGAGAGAGAGAGAGAGAGAGAGAGAGAGAGAGAGAGAGAGAGAACACCCCTCTCTTCCCCCCCCACAAAGCCACACAAGCAACACTTTCCCCTCTGAATCAATCATGTAAAGTGCCACTCATATTTCAACTCCATTTTCTGCGGCGACACATTACACATTTCCATCCCATCACCTCTTCCTCTCCCCTCGTTTGGTCCCCTCGGTGGCAACTCTTCTCGTCTTTCCCCTTACAAGAGTTTTACACCCCTAAGGGACTGGCCTACCTCCCCCTCCCCTCCCTATTTCCCCTCTGTTTGCTCGGGGCTTAGACTATTACACCTGATCTGTTTTATACAATCTGAGCACTTCCCTCAAGATCTCCGCCATGTTTAATGCATTGGTGATCCCCTCTCGGCCTCCCCTCACTTTTTTCCCCTTTTTTCCCTGACAAATTTTTTCCTTCCTATTCCTCTCTTGTGTATAATTTTTATCTGCTTTTTATTTTTATTGCTATGTATTTAGTTTTCCTTCGGTTGTGTCAGGATTTTTCTCACTCACTCTTTCTATCTCTCTTTCTTTCTTTCTCTCTCTTTTCTCCCCTCCCTGTTCCAAGTGGTGACACAGCCTCGCCAATAGGATCACGCCCCTTGACACACTTCCCCGTCATCCCCAAGTCAAAGGGGGACCAGAAGAACACGAGAGAACACACAAGGAAAAAAATGTTGAATAGGAGAATATATCGAAAAATCGGGAGAAGGAAAATTTTATACGAAGGAATGATAAATGGAAATAGTTGTAGTAATTTTGAAGAAGGAAAATATGCAAGATAGATAAGAGTAATTATTCTACTTTTCTTTCCTTTATTCTTATCTCCTCTTCGTTAGATATATAGAAGGGTAAAGAGATAAGGTTTAAGGCCTCATTCTAGAAATTTAATAATCGTAAAGCATGAATATCGTTAACTAGAATGGATAATAAAGCAGATGGGAGAAGAGTGTTACTACTACTACTACTACTACTACTACTACTACTACTACTACTACTACTACTACTACTCCTACAACTACTCTTCGTGCTAGTCCAACTTTGCTTTGTACCTTTGCTAACCCCCTCGCCCCCCCTTCAATCACGCAAATCGTGCTCACGTCGTAAAGTCCATGCCATTTTATTCTTTATCTTGGATTCAGCCGGAAGTCCTCCCTCTCCCTCGGCGTGTGTCGGCTCCTGATGGATGAGTCCCTTGCGTGCTGGTGCTGGAGGACCCGAGGGAGGGATGGAGGGACCGAGGGAGAGGGATGAGATAAAGCGCGGTGGTCAGAGTCGTGAAAAAGATCTGCGAATAGAACTTTGTCACGGGTGGTAAAGTTGATCTCATGTTGTGGTGATGTGTGGTGGAGAGAGGATGTTTTTAAGGGAGAGGGGTAAAGAGGAGGGAAGAGAGGACAGGGAAAGTCACTGAAGGGTAATTGATCAACAAGACTGAGGGGAGTGTTGGAGGGTGGTGTGGAAGGTCATGGCAGCACCGAGTCTCCAGATCACTTTAGGTCACTTTAAGGTCACTCCAGGTCAGCCTCGCGGATTTCCCAAGTAATGTGACGTATAGGGAAGAAATATGAGTCACCCGCGTGGCACTTACACACTTACACCATTGAGAGAGTGCCAAGCCGCCCCTGACACTCCCACCCTTACTGCCACCATGCCTAAGGGTGAGTGTCCCTTACCGCCTCTTGCCACCACGAGGGACAAAGGGCCTGACTGATGGCCTGGATAATTTATTGCCGGGAAAAAGAATAATATATTTGCCAGGAGTTTCAGCCACACCGTCAAGTGGCTGTCGGTGTGTGTGTGTGTGTGTGTGTGTGTGTGTGTGTGTGTGTGTGTGTGTGTGTGTGTGTGTGTGTGTGTGTGTGTGTGTGTGTGTTTGATGAATTAAACTTTTTTTCCGCTCCTCTCTTTGCCATAAATCGTGAAAGTGAAAGCAAGTGAAAGGATTTTAATTTGTTTGAACAGATTTTTCCTGTACAATACCTATACTTTAACATTTTATATTTTTAATTTCCTATTCTCATCTCGCTTATAAATAGTAAAAGTGGAAGGAAGTGGACAGGTTATAAATTTATGTGGAGAAATTTAGCCCTTTACTGGAAATATACCTGTTTTTCAGCTATTTTCCTTATCAAAACAGTATTCTTATAGGTGGAAAGTTATTTTTTCTTAAAGTTAAATTACTATCAACTACAAATCGCAGTGTATCGCCTTGCAGACCCCACACTAACCACACCGTATTATTTTTCCCATTCTCATATAAATTGCAAATGGAACGAGGTGGAAGAGTTATTCCTTCAGGGTTTTATTGCCTCATGTTTGTAGGTGTGTCACGTCGCCTCGTCACTCAGTCCACCTCGTCTTGGCCTCCACCTCGTCCCCTTCCATGACCTTCGCCAATTACCCGCTGCTTTATGGCTGCCAAAGGACGCTACTCTGTTTATGGTCCTGCGTCTCGCCTGCTGTTTTGCCTTCACTTGTATATGCGTATCTCTGTTATATATCTCTTGCCTTGATTTCACTCTTCCCTCTGCATGTTTTTGTGGGTGAAAGGGACATTTAAAGGGTAATTTTCCCTAGCATTTAACTATTTTTTGTAACCATTCACCATCAAGAAAAGGAGTAAAGTCATTTTTGCGTCTTTTTCTTATTGACTTTCAACTTCCTTTTTATTTACTTTGGTGACGTAATTGTTGGTTTCCTCGGCTGCTTTGTGGCGTCCCTCGCGCGGCCTTTTGTTCCACTGAATAAATAAATGTAAATGTCGCCGAGAGGAACATAAATCATTGCCTTATGTTAGTCCACCACCTTTGTACCTCTTCAACAAGGGTGGAAGCTAGAACCCTTTCCCCTCTCTCCCCTTTATAACTCCCTATCCCTCCCCTTACTACTCCTTCCTCCCTTCCTTCTCCCCCTACAAGTCCAGCCCGCCCATTACCGCTCCACCGTTGTAGTAGCGGAATGCACTCCTGTCACAGTACGTTTTTATTGACGACAATAATTACTGCGTTACGTAACAGATGGGAACAAGCGGTACAAGGAGTGGTAGCCTGTTCCTGCCGAGGCGAGACGTTGTTATGTTGGTGTTATGGGTGTAATTTATAGAGTTAGTGTTGTTATTGTGTTACTAATTTCATTGTTTTCTCGTTAATGTTGTTACGTTAGTTCTGTTGCTGTTACTGATACGTTATTCTAGTTCTGTCTGTTATGTTGTTATGGTTGTTATTGCTGTTGTTATTGTTGTTGGTATAGTGGTAGTAGTGGTGTGTGTGTGTGTGTGTGTGTGTGTGTGTGTGTGTGTGTGTGTGTGTGTGTGTGTGTGTGTGTGTGTGTGTGTGTGTGTGTGTGTGCGTAAAGGATTTCTACGCATTGCTACGTTGATTTACGCAAATTTAGTAGAATACTTACTGAACTTCTTCCATTTCTATCCATTTCTCTGCGCACTTAACGAGGTAAAGTGTGTCTCTCCACTTTATATTTTTATTTATCACCTCTAACTTCTGTAGGGAATCAAAGAGAGTACACACACATACACACACACACACACACACACACACACACACACACACACACACACACACACACACACACACACACACACACACACACACACACATGCACCAAACTTTTAAATGACTCCCCAAATATCCTTTAAGAACTTGAAAATGGAATAACTTTTCATCCATTTTGAAACCATTGGATGAAGAAGAAAAAATCTTTATCGCAAAAGAAAAAGAAAAACGAACACAAGTCTTTTTCAAATACTATCTTTTATCCGATTATAAAACTTACCACAGTGCCATCAGGAAGGTCAGGTTAGGTCAGGTTAGGTCAAGTTAGAAAGAATACTTATAATCTACTGAAGAAGGCGCTGGTGGGGGTGACTGATGTCTTAGAACCACGACCTAACACCGCTATTAGAACCAAGTAACCGGCGATAATGGCTGCTGTAACTCGTGGGCGCGTCGTAACCCACTCATTTACCCCTTTGAAGTGAAGTTATGGATTGGTAAAGTAGGGAAGGAAGGGAGGGAGGAAGGGGGCGTGGGTTGAGGGAGGGAGAGGGGCGTAGGTTGAGGGAAGGACGGAGGGAAGGGTTGCTGTCTCCTCTGGGAACACTGGAGGAATGCAAAGGCGTCCCTCCCGGCAGTGCTAAGAAGGGATTCTATATAGAGTGAATCTGTTTTCCCTTCATTCTTTAAGTGTTATTGTTGTGTATAAAGTTTCCCTAAGTGTGTGTAGGACTGTATGTTTGTCTTTTTTCCATTAAATGTTTTG
This sequence comes from Cancer borealis, assembly GCA_036785275.1. Lineage (NCBI taxonomy): Eukaryota > Metazoa > Arthropoda > Malacostraca > Decapoda > Cancridae > Cancer > Cancer borealis. Next base: position 8,023 of record JAXIVD010003941.1, read on the forward strand.
GAATTTGCATTTTTTTTCCTGCCCTCTATAAGATTATTTGGAATATATGTCCTTTTTTTTCCCTCATACTTAAAAATAATGAGTTTATATTTTTTTACCTTCCCCTCATTTGTATTAAAAATTTACTGTACTATTTCCTATCCCTAAAAAAAATGTACAACCTTTCATTCCCCATCAAACATATGTATAGTCAAGTTTATATCCTTTTTTCCCTCACACATACACACGCCAGTACGAAAGGAGCTTGTCAACCTTAACCTCATGTTTTCTAAGAGGCAGGAAGGAGTACGGTGTAGGGAGACGATCAATACAAAGGTAGTTTTGGCACACCCTTCCTTGCCCTGCCTCATGCATAGCGTCATGAACCCAGTATTGGAGGGAGGCAGGGTGGGTGTGTGGGTGGGAGACAGGGTGTGTGGGTGCGAGACAGGGTGTGTGGGTGGGTGGGTGGGAGGCAGGGTGTGTGTGCGGGTGTGTGTTACTATTTCATGGTGTGTTTACCTGTGTTGGAGTGTGCTTTGTCCGGCGTCAATGTGTATAGAGAGGGTGGAGGTGAAATGTATAGTGTTGTTGTTGTTGTTGTTGTTGTTGTTGTTGTTGTTCCTCCTCAAGTATTTTTTATTATTCTTTTTTTTTTTTTTTCTTATCTTTAATCTTATTTTATTATTATAGTCGCTGGGTAATGGTAAAAAAAAACAAACAGAAAAGCTTAACTCCATTTCTGCATTCATATCAGTACATTTTTACACACACACACACACACACACACACACACACACACACACACACACACACACACACACACACACACACACACACACACACACACACACCGTAACTCAGCGTCCGGCACAAGACAGGAGGTGCTCGCCAGGGGGTAAACACAAGGCCCTCCGCTCACTCTCTCATCGGGGCGGCACTGCTATTTGTCTCACACCTCCTGCCGCCCGCGTGAGGTACAGTGTGTTAATAATGGCGCGGGGAGACCTGGGGAGGGAAAGGAGGGCAAGGGTGAGGTGGGGAGGAAAGGGTAGGGTAGGGAGGCAAGGGTAGGGTGGGGAAGAGTATGAAAATAGTGGGGTTTGTGAAGAGTGTCTTGTTTGTAGCCTGAAGTGAGACGTTTACTGACTTCTCTGGAGGAGGAGGAGGAGGAGGAGGAGGAGGAGGAGGAGGAGGAGGAGGAGGAGGAGGAGGAGGAGGAGGAGGAAATGAAAGGGTTGCCTACCTGTCATCATCACACGGAATTTCATCCTCACCTTTTTCTCTTTTTTTCCTTTCACGGTACATAGCTATTCTTTTTTTTTTTTTGCTTCCCTGTGACTCGCCAACATATTCACTCTTGTTACCTGTCCTAGCCTCGCTGCAGGTGTGGAAAGGTGAGGTGTGGCTTGTTCTGTGCAGCGGTTAAGTGTTGAATTACGTCACCTTTATCTGTGAGCGTGTTTGGATAAGAAAAGGATAAAAATACTTTACCTAAGAACATACAACTGAGAGAGGAAAGAGAGAATACATGAATAGATTAGTCAGGTAATGCATATACATAATAGAGACTTGTTAGTATAGGTGAAAAGGCATATATATTGACTGTTGTTTAGCACTATGTATACTTTTGTTAGGTTAGGTAAATGTAGTGAGTGGTATGTGCTGCTGTTAGTCAGTAAGTGAGAGGTTAGGTTAGGTTAGGTTAGGGAGGTTTCAATGTAGTGTGTAGAGGGTTTTGTGGGGAGAGGTGTGTGCCGCTGTGGTGTTGTTAGGCAGTGAGAGGGAGAGGCGAGTGTGGCGGACAGCAGCAGCAGCAGCAGCATGGGTTATGTGTAATGAAAAATCCAGAGAAACAATAAAACGGCACATTCAACGCGCTATTAACGGACCATAACAGCCTGGGGTACACGCGGCCGCGGCGGGAACACGCAGCGAAATGACGTCCCAGAACAAGGGAACGCCGCCCCCCATGGAAAAAAAAGAAAAAGAAAAAGAAAAAAAACTAATAAGTGAAGTCAGAATGTGATTATTAATTATAGATTTACTGCTGCTAACTTGGCGTCCTTATGTGGCGGCTGTTAGGTTGTTTTCTCTTTTTATTTTTTCTCTCTCTCTCTCTCTCTCTCTCTCTCTCTCTCTCTCTCTCTCTCTCTCTCTCTCTCTCTCTCTCTCTCTCTCTCTCTCTCTCTCTCTCTCTCTCTCTCTCTCTCTCTCCTAAGCTAAATGTTTTCTAATTTCCTGGTGTCGATGGTAAAAAAAACGGGTAAAATTAAAGTGATGTGAACTCGGGTGTTAATACAGTGTGTTTGGGACGGACGGTGGTGTTTTAATTTCTGCTTTTATGGTGGACTAAGTATTTTTTTTGGTTTTTCCAGTTTTTTTATTATTATTTTTATGGTGTTAAAGGTTGATTGCTTTCGTTTTATTTTTTTATTCAATGGGGTATGACTCTCTCTATCTCTATTTCTATCTCTCTCTCTCTCTCTCTATCTATCTTCTGTTCACTAATCATTGTCTTTCTACTTTCCTATTCCTATACCTTTCCTATTTTTTCCTTCCCTTCCTCCTTTCACCTTTCTCCTTCACTCCTTCCTCTCCTTCCTCATCCCTCCTTACCATCTCTCATTACCCTCCCTCCCTTCCCCTCTATCCCTCCCTCTTTTACCTCCCTCCTTCTGGCGTGACCTGGAGCAGTCGTTTCCTCCCTCACACCTGACTAAAGAGAGGTAACTTTCCCCTCCTTCCCCTCCTTCCCCTCCCAACCCTACATCAGTAATCACACTTCTCTCATCTTGAATAAATCAGACCAATACCCGACGCCTCCCCTCACTCCCCTCAGTCCCCTTCAGTCCCCTCACCTGCTACAGCTCGCATACCTGTACAGAGGGTCACGATCTTCCATAGTCGCAAGGGGAAACTGAGGGAAACAAGGAGGGTAGTGTGTGAGAGAGAGTAGGTATAATCTCACTTACCTGATTAATTCCTACTACACAATTTTTCTTTTCAATGTTAGTTTTACTGTTTTTCTAAGCGAGTTTTCACATTTTAAAGAAAGTTCAATGAAAGTGAAAGAAAGTGAACATCTCTCTTGTGAAGTAAAATCATTTCACAACTCAACCGGTCAATAAAGGTAAAGAAAACGCGATGCTAGAATATGAAAAGAAAATGGAATTGAAGGAACGACTATGAAACAAAAAATATTTCTCCTATTTCTCCTCTTAGTGGTCTGTATTTGATGTTTTGACATTTTGAGTGAAAGCACCTTATGTATAGATGAAATACAGGTACTAGATGTGTTTTTGATGAGTTCTGTGATACACCTGTGCATTACCTGTTGCCTTGGCGTGATAGGGGCTGTAGAGGGGAAGGGAGAGGCGTGCAAGCTATGGTGGGGGGAAGGGGCAAGGGGCAAGGGGCAAGGAGCGTGCGTGCCATCGTGTTGTGGCGGCTGAGAGCTGCTTGTTCTCTCGGGTAATTCAGAAAATACGGCTTTTTCAGGTGCGACTCATTACGCTAATTGGAGGCGGCGGCTTTAAGGCTGGATGTGTGTGTGTGTGTGTGTGTGTGTGTGTGTGTGTGTGTGTGTGTGTGTGTGTGTGTGTGTGTGTGAGTGTGTGAGTGTGTGATAAACAAATAGATAGACAGACAGACAGAGAAAAGCATTTCAATTTACCACGCTATCCATCCCTCTCCACCTCCTACACACACACACGCACACACACACACACACACACACACACACACACACACACACATACACACACACACACACACACACACACACACACACACACACACACACCAAAGGGCTTTATACACACTCCTTACTTTGCATCATGGCGCCCTTACCTCGCTCCACGGCTGCAATATCTGACACAACATCTGACACGCGCCTCAAGCCACGCCAAGCCACGCCAAGCCATGAAGGCGCTAAATGGCTCACTGTACTGTAATGGCTGCATGATACCGCCTCCTGGATTTTCTTTAATGATGATGTTTGCTTCTATTTCATCTTTATTATTCTATTTCTGTGTTGCAATTTTGTCTTTTTTTCTTATATTTTATCTGTTTGAAATTTTCTTTTTATTATTCTTTCTGCATGTTTCTGTTTTCTCTTTTCTTTTTATTATTATATGTGTTTAGATTTTTTTAAATTATGTCATTCTATTTCTCATTGTTTAAATATTTTTTTCTTTTTCTTTTTCTATATGCTTAGATTTTCGCCTGTCTATTACTTTATCTCTTCTCTTTAGCATTTTATCTATCTATAAGAGGAATATATTTGAAATGTAATATATAGGAAGGGAAATGAGGGAATGGATAAAAGAAACAGATAGAAGAGGTTGAATATACTTGAGATAAGGGTAGAGGGTAGAGGGGGAGACCAATGTAAGATTAGATGGAGGTATAAGGTAAGGGGAGCCACGTAGCAGGTGTATAGAGGAAGGCAGGTGGACGGGTTAAGGTGGAAGGGGATGTGGAAGGTATGCAAGGAGGTGGATGGATGGATTTCAACACACAATTGTCCTCTGTGATTTATAATGTGTCTAAGCGATCGTGTTACGTTTCAAAGCCACAAGACTATAGAGCACGAGGCTTATAGGGAAGGAAGGACGTAGAGAGAGAAAAAAAAAGTAGAGATAGAGTGAACAATACCTCTTCTCTCATAAAAACAACACAAGGTAAAGAGACAGAGGTGAGCAAAGTGGCACAGCGTTTCCTTACCTGTCATACCTCACCTGTCGTACACTCAGGCGTCCCCAGGTAGGCGAGTCCCGGCCGGAAACAAATTGATGACCTTAATTGTGAGAAGCTGTCAGTTTAACGCGACCCGAGGTGACCTAAAACCTGCTAATCATACCATTTATTTCCCTATTTTTTTTCCCTTTTTCTTGAGTGGGAAAAAAATTAATTCAGTCTCGTTCATGTTAAATAGTTAGTTAAAATATTTCCTTATACATTTCTTATGATTTTTCTTCACTTCTTTTTCTGTTCCATCACCTTCCCATCTCCCACTTATTTCCTTTTTCCCTTCCCTTCCCTTCCCTTATCTTCCCTTCCCTTCCCTTCCCTTCCCTTCACCCTCCCCTCCAAGGTCACATAATCCACCTTCGTCCACTACATAATTTCACGGAGGTTGCATCTTGTGGGGGTCCCTCGGGAATCTTAATTTGTGGCTTCTCATCTTGACTTTATGGTCTGTACTAACTCTCTCTCTCTCTCTCTCTCTCTCTCTCTCTCTCTCTCTCTCTCTCTCTCTCTCTCTCTCTCTCTCTCTCTCTCTCTCTCTCTCTCTCTCTCTCTCTCTCTCTCTCTCTCGTGATCAGTATAATTTATCTAATATTTATTTATTTATTTATTTATTTTCACTGTTTTGGTTTTGTGTTTGAATTTAATAACATGAACGAGTTAAAGCTACGTTCACACACACACACACACACACACACACACACACACACACACACACACACACACACACACACACACACACACACACACACACACACACACACACACACACACACACTTTTTAAGCCCGCCCGTCAGACAAGGGCGGCAGGAAGTTACTGTTGAGCTGCCGAAGAAAACCTAGACATTACTCTTGTGATTATTTCCACCACAACAACCACCACAGCAGACACACCCTCATCCACCTCCACTCCCTTACTCATCCACCTCCACTCCCTTACTCATCCACATTGCCATCCACATTCCCTTCTATATATATTTTAACTTTATTTTCTTATTCTTCCTCATCCTTATATTTGTTCGCATTCCTATCCACTACCTTACTAATTTTTTAATCCATTATTTTACTCGTTATCCTCTATACATCATCCACATTTATATTCTATTCTTCCATTCTATATTATATCTGTATGTCTGTGTCTCATTTTTATTCAATTTACTCAACTTCATCCATCCAACTCACCCTCCATCTATTCCATTCATCCTCACACATACTCATACCTCACCCTTCCCTTCCCCTCACCCTTTCACCCTTTCACCCTCTGTTCCCTTGGGTTGTGAGTTATAACATTGCTTCACTAATCTCTAACTAACACACGACTTTACCCTCACGCCAGCTAAGGCCTATAATACTACGTGTGTGTGTGTGTGTGTGTGTGTGTGTGTGTGTGTGTGTGTGTGTGTGTGTGTGTGTGTGTGTGTGTGTGTGTGTGTGTGTGTGTGTAGTTAGCTAACGGAGACTGGACATTATGTGGTGGACAAGAAGAAGAGGAGGAGGAGGAGGAGGAGGAGGTAACTGGACTGATGAATGAAGTGAACATATTTTCCCGGTCAAAGAAAGCAGTGAATGAAAAGAAAACGGTCACTATCTTGAGAATTTTCATCCTACGAACGAACAGTATTTTTCCAATTATATATATTATTCCCACGAACATTAATTTCTAGAGACGGACAACTACTACTAAGGAAAATCAAATCAAAGGGAAAAAATAATCATGAGGAAAAATATTAATATGAAACGGGAAAGAGCATATGAATTGAAGCTGTAAATCTTCAATAAACAATAATAAGCTATATGGAGCCAGTTTTCTTGAATTTAAATTTGTTGACCAAAATTGACCTGAAAGCATTAATTTGTATAGGGGAAACGAGTTTTCTCCGTAGACTTTAACGGCGCCCAAGTCTCTCCCGCAGGGAGACACTTTTTTATTAAATAACTCGAAAAGTATGAGGTTTACGTAAAATATGTATAGAGTCAATTAGATAGAGCAGAAAACGTTTGTTCTAATGAGCTAGAGTATATTGAGATTGGTTTCTAAACAACCGAGAAAATGTCAACTGTATCATCCTTTTTGCCACATAAATGACTCTCTTCCTCTTTTTCTCGAATGGTATTAGAGATATTGGAAATATTTTTGCATCATCTGATAGGCCGTTGCGGCGGCGCCGCAACGGCCGCGCCGCATAGTATGACGCCGGCTTTACAGTGCTCAAGTCCGTCCCGGCGTCCTTGGGCTCAGCAGATTGTAGTTAAGAGTAATTGTAAAGGATAATTGTAAAGGGTAATTGTTGAATGTAATTGTTAAAGGGAATTGGAAAGTCACGCTACGAAGGGTTTTAATATGCGTGTGTGCATGGCTGCTATTGTGACGTGGTAAGCCAAGCGACGCCATATTGTTTTATCTCTCTTTCTCTCTCTCTCTCTCTCTCTCTCTCTCTCTCTCTCTCTCTCTCTCTCTCTCTCTCTCTCTATCTATCTATCTATCTATCTATCTCTCTCTCTCTCATGTTTTTGATGTTAGTCGGTTGTTTTCTCCACTTCCTGATTCTTTTCTTTTCTTTTTCTCTGATTATCCTCTTCCTTCTCCTCCTCCTCCTCCTCCTTCTCCTCCTCCTCTTCCTCCTCCTCCTCCTCCTCCTCCTCCTCCTCCTCCTCCTCCTCCATTGCTTCGCTGCATCACAAGAGGCACTCATGAGAAGCATTACGTATTGCATTCAGATGTGTGTACGTGTATGTGTGTGTATGTGTGTCTATGTGTATGTATAAAAAGTTTAATGACAGGAGATACAAGGACACACACACACACACACACACACACACACACACACACACACACACACACACAGACACACACACACACACACACACACACACACACAGACACACACACACACACACACACACACACACACACACACACACACACACACACACACACACACACACCAGGGTAATGAATGAACAAAAACCGTGCATACTCCTGGGTGGCGTCGGCCTGTGAATGAAACTCGAAGCGACACTCTTGACGTCGCTTAAATTTCGCTTCTAAACCCATCCTTAACGCGACCAGGATCTGAGGGGACAAGAAACCACTAGACAAAAACCTTCCTGAAACCAGTGATCTCTTTGAATCTAAGGACCACTGAAATACGACCAAGATAGTGAAGGTTAATAGTTCGCCAATAAGATCTGAGTGTCTGTAGATGTGTATGTGTGAGTGTGTATAAAAGAATGATCAGTGTTGACTCTGATGTGGCCGAGTGGGGGTGTGTCGTGCTCCCTCTCACCATCCTTCGTGCCCTTACCTCTCGTGCCTTGACGCTGACGGTGACATACGTGGTGTTGAATTATTTTCCAGGGTGTGAATGCTGGAAGAGTTGTTACTATATTTTGTACCAGTGAGACTAGACAGCGCGTGCACCAAATTGAAGGTAACGAGGGTGGTGCTTTATCTGTGTGTGTGTGTGTGTGTGTGTGTGTGTGTGTGTGTGTGTGTGTGTGTGTGTGTGTGTGTGTGTGTGTGTGTATGTGTGTGTGTGGCAACGTGTACCTTAATATTCCAAGTGATTACATACCTTGACAGCATGTGATTATACACGTGTCCATCTGAAGGAGGAGGAGGAGGAGGAGGAGGAGGAAGAAGAAGAAGAAGAAGAGGGGAAGTAGACAGGTGAGGGAAGCAGGGCAGCACAGTGAGCTCCCTTCACCTGTGGGACTGGTGTAACCTGTGCTGCAACACTCTCAGGTAACGCACCAGTGTCTTCTCTGACCTGCCGCGCCACCCTACGTGTCACATTGGAGAGAGAGAGAGAGAGAGAGAGAGAGAGAGAGAGAGAGAGAGAGAGAGAGAGAGAGAGAGAGAGAGAGAGAGAGAGAGAGAGAGAGAGAGAGAGAGAGAGATTTAAGTTTGTTTTTCATACATCAAAATTGACTGACTGGCTTTATTCTGTAACATGTGTCTGGAAAGTAATGTTTTGCTTGTGTTGATGTTTTTTTTTTATATTTTCCAATTTTTTTCATTGATTCTCGTCATGCATTAGTCTGGTACCAGGATTTAACATCAACATATTCCTGCATTAGTAGCATCCATCTATATAACTAAGTAATATCTCTCTTATAGCGTTACAGTCACGTTGATTCTACATTTATAAAGAAAACGAGAGGGGGAGCGAGACAGTATTAGCATGAGTGTTGCCTCAGAACCTCATCACATTTATACCCGACTAGACAGACACTATATTGAAGAAATGATGAAATGGTGATGATTGTAATGTCAACTCTGGCTATAAATCACCACATAACTGTCCTCTTAGTGTATAATGTGGCACTATTACTCCTCCCGTTGTGGCACTGTGGTATTATGGCTTGTTTGGTGTCTTTCTACTGTGGGAAGGAAGGGGTGAAAGGAAGGAACTGGTGAAGGAAGGAAGGGGTGAAGGGAAGGAAGGAAGGAAAATGTGCGGTATGCTTTCAGTTCTTTGTTGTGGTGTAGACATGGATGTGTAAGTTTGTGGAGTAATGTTGGAGTTAGATGGAGTTTAATCCTCTGTCTCGGGGGTGTGGTCATGATTCTCGTAACTTTTTTATTTATACATTCTCTCTCACACACTCTCTCTCTCTCTCTCTCTCTCTCTCTCTCTCTCTCTCTCTCTCTCTCTCTCTCTCTCTCTCTCTCTCTCTCTCTCTAACACACACACACACACACACACACACACACACACACACACACACACACACACACACACACACACACACACACACACACCTCCCCTGCAGCAGAAGTACTCGCCTGACGGGTCTGTCCACTACCGTCCATTGAGGTGGGCCATCTCCCATTACACCTGTACGACACCTGAGAGGGTCGTCGGCCTCTCTGATGACGTAACAGGGTGTGGGAGTGACTGATGCTTCACCCTACTCACCCTGCCCTGCCCAGCCTACATACAGGTGGTGTTGGGGCAGGTCGCTTACACACACACACACACACACACACACACACCACACACACACACACACACACACACACACACACACACACACACACACACACCTGTCCTGCTTCGTTTGTGAATAGCGGAAGTCAAGCTATACACTATACATTTTCTGTTGGTTTTTTATGGGTGACTCTTATTTTGGGATACGTGTTTGGTTTATATATATATATTTTTTGTTATTGTTGTGGTTAAGTTGAATCATTGTGTTGTGTTGTAAGTCCTGTTTACTCCCTTTCCCTCACCTTCCTTCTCCCATTACCACCACCATCACCACCACCACCACCATGACCACCACCACCACCATTATATTTACCACTAGTTCTTTCTCCACATCAGCCTAACTTTCCCATCCACCACCACCACCACCGCCACGTGTTTCTGTTTCTCCATTAAAACAACAACTAGAGAGAGAGAGAGTGGGAGAGTATTCTAGTCAAGTGTTTGGTAACGAGGCGCCTTAATGAGCCTCAGGTGATTACCGTGGGATTTACACCCACTTAAAGGTCGTTCTTGTGTTCTCGTCCACGTAATTTCTTCTTTCTTTAAACTACATGATTTGCTTTTATTTCCTACTTTACTTTCTACTTTTTAACCCTCTGGAAGTGATGTAAAGAGAGTCAATTGTTTGTGTGCCTCCTCCTCCTCCTCCTCCTCCTCCTCCTCCTCCTCCTCCTGCCGTGGGTTTTCCTGAAGGCAGAAATTCGCGAAACTTGATATTGTTTTCACTCGCTAGAGAAAACTTTTATCCTTGGAATATATTTTTAGTTTTCCATATTAAGAGAGAGAGAGAGAGAGAGAGAGAGAGAGAGAGAGAGAGAGAGAGAGAGAGAGAGAGAGAGAGAGAGAGAGAGAGAGAGAGAGAGAGAGAGAGAGAGAGAGAGAGAGACGTGATTGCAAGAAGGTCATTGGTGTTCTGTAATGTGATAGGTGGCTTGGATTGTCTTGTTTTCCTGTTTTCATGGTGTTTGTCGTGATTTGAAGAGGAGGAGAAAGACGAGGAGGAGGAGGAGGAGGAGGAGAAGAAGAAGGAAGGAGATTTCAAAACCCTATTGTGTGCTGCAAAAAAAATCTAATACGTTTAATTTTCCTTTCACATAAAAAAAACGAAAGATAAAACAAATAACGATCGGAAAAAAATAAGAATATGAACTAAATACAAAAAAAATATATAAATGCATAAGTGAACATAAAAAAACACATAGATTCACGAATTAAAATCTAACACGCCAGGAAGAATATTAAATCCTATTAGGTAGTGGTGATGGTGGTGGCGGGGCGGGCAAGTCGGGGTGTACCTACTTTTACTCAAATAAACATGTAGTGATACAAGCTTACTATTTAACCAGAGTGAGTGAGAGTTTGAGGTGAGTGAGTGAACTATTGCAATGAACACGTAACACACATCACGCTGACATCCTACAATCCTACACTCCTGCAAACGACTACGAGAACGCGACGAGCAAGAAGGAGAATAGATCCACCCGCCTTGCCCTCGACACACTACCATAGTTAAGTTCCTTGCAGCTTGCAATCTGCAGGGTGGTGGCAGCGACTTCAGCTTGCATTGTGATTAAGCGCAGTGTTCAGGCGCAACAGGGGCAAGTCGGGGCAAGTCAGGGCAAGTCAGGGTAAGGCCGGGGCGGGTTGGCCTTGGAACGTAGCTCACTGGCGTCAGAAAGCAAGTTAAAGGGTGTGTGAATGAGAACCAAGCTGAATTAACTCTACTAATCTTATATTCAGCCACACCCTGAGTTGATTATGCAGATCTTACACCGCCTTGTACTAGGAGGGGGAAGGAGAGAGGGAGAGAGGGATGGAAGGAGAGGGAAGGAGGGAAGGTGAAAGGGAGAGAGAAGATGAGAAAGGCAAGGGATGTATATAAAGTAGAAAGGAATGGAAATTTGGAAATAAGCTTCTTCTGTCTTTATTGAGAGAGAGAGAGAGAGAGAGAGAGAGAGAGAGAGAGAGAGAGAGAGAGAGAGAGAGAGAGAGAGAGAGAGAGAGAGAGAGAGAGAGAGAGAGAGAGAGAGAGAGAGAGAGTATGATATAACTCCTAAAACTAAGAGAAACAAAATTAATGGGAAAAAATAAAAGGGTAAAAAAAGGAGAACAAAAATGAGAGGGAAAAAAAGAAAGAAAGAAAGAGAATACATCACCTTAACATAATAGGAAACTTCATCAGGTAGTTTAATATCTTTTTTCCCCTCTCTCTGTTTCCCTGTTGACGTAACTTATGAGGTTAGAGAGAGAGT
>JAXIVD010003941.1:22500-27500 GCA_036785275.1 Cancer borealis
CTCTCTCTCTCTCTCTCTCTCTCTCTCTCTCTCTCTCTCTCTCTCTCTCTCTCTCTCTCTCTCTCTCTCTCTCTCTCTCTCTCTCTCTCTCTCTCTCTCTCTCTCTCTCCCTCTCTCTCTCTTTCTTTCTCTCTTTTTCCCTGCCCCCTCTAAGCCACTTTTCAGTCACGCAGCCTCCACACTACACCACAGGCACGTGGGACTGTGAACCTCTTACCTCTCTCTTCCCTTCCCTGCCCCTCCTTTCCCCTCACTCATCCCTTCTTCATCCAACACTCCCCTTCCTACTGTCATCCCATCCTCACCGCATTTCTTCCTTGTATCTATCCATTTCCCTCTTCCGTCATAGCCCCGTTCCACCTCACCTCTTTCCTCTCTTTCTTTCCTTCCCCTTTTCCTACTTCTCGCTACCCTATACATTCCATTTTCTCATTTTCCCTTCCCCTTTGAGGAGAGAGAGAGAGAGAGAGAGAGAGAGAGAGAGAGAGAGAGAGAGAGAGAGAGAGAGAGAGAGAGAGAGAGAGAGAGAGAGAGAGAGAGAGAGAGAGAGAGAGAGAGAGAGAGAGAGAGAGAGAGAGAGAGAGAGAGAGAGAAAAGATATACTCCCTTTATCTTCGCCTGCTGCAGCTCGTCACGCCACGCTAAGAACGAGCAAAAGTGACATGAAGTAACATGAGCTCAAGCGTGGCGTTACAGTGAGTCAGGCAGCCAATCACAAGGCCAGCAAGGTCAGGTCAAGTCAGGTCATGTGTAATATTCCCTCCTGATTTTAAGACTTACGTTAATGTGTATTTTCTGAACACGTGTGAGTGAGTCGTGTTGTAGGTCGTCTTTGTGTGATTGAGTCGTCCTTGAGGGGATGGTCGTGGCGGGATGGTGGGAGGGATGTGAGTAGAGGATGACAAGCTGGTACGGCGGTGATCCTTCGTCCTCTTCGTGAGTGTGATTGAATGTGAAGGATGTGTGGCGTCGCGGCGTGATCAATAACTACATCAAAGGATTACATGAGAGATACACACTAAGAAACGCATGTTGATTTATGTAGATATATGTAGAGTGATGAAATGTTACACGTACACGTTCTAATGTATGTGTACTTGTATGTGTTTCAGGTGTGTGTGCCTCGTGGACATGGAAGGATGAAGACGGGCACGTAGGATGTCCAGTGCAGGATGGACGCCCCAGGGGCCGGAAAGGCGACCAAGAAGTACACGGCCCAAGAGACTATACAGGTAAGGGGAGATGATTACAGGTGTGTTCTTACAGGTGTGTTCTTGCAGGTGTGTTTCTACAGGTGTGTACAGGTGAGGCCCTTCAAGGTAGAGCTACATAATGGTTTGATGTATTTTGGTTCTGTGAAGGAAGCGTGTGTGTGTGTGTGTGTGTGTGTGTGTGTATGTATGTGTGTGTGTTTTCAGGTGAAGTCAGGTTCCGTGGAGTGAATTCAATACTAGAAGGTGAACTATCTTTTTCTATCTCTCCTTGGTAGTAATTAAAACCCTTCCAGGTAATATAGATGAGACAGGTAAGGGAGGGAGGCGTGGGTGGGGGGGAGGGTTGGGGTGGGAGGCGTGGGTGGGTCGGGGAGGGAGGCGTGGGTGGGTGCTCGTCTCTTCGAGTGAAAGGAACTTGATTTCCACAGAAGAGAATTATCGCGGGGGACGCAAAAAGGATCATCTACGTAATTCCTCTTTGATCATTCGGCGTGAAGAGAATGAGCACGCGATGGAGGGAAAGAAAGAGGGAGGGAGGGAGGGAGGGAGAGGTGGAGAGAGGGAGTCAGGGAGAGAGAGGTGGAGAAAGGGAGTCAGGGATGAAAGAAGGGAGGAAGGAAGGAAGGAAGGTGTTACAGAACAACTAAAAGAGAGGAAAAGATGGTGATTTAATAAGGTGAAGAAACAGTAATTAGAGTTAAGGCTGAGGAGAGAATAGAGGGGAAAAAAAGAGAAAGAAAAAAAAGAACACCTAGGAAGTCTGGTCATTAGTTATCGCTTAACTGTCCTAACTTAGTTGTTACCGGGAGGCGATTCTTCTTGGGGGGATGTAGTAGGGGGTCCTAAAGGTGACGTGGCACTCCCTGGCACTATAGGCACTCCCTCACGTCGCCCTGGGGTTCTTTTATATGATGTCAGCGGCCTGTCACTCTACTGGCGTCACCCCCCACCCCTTCTCTCTCTCCGTGGGGGATTCTTGGCCTCTGTTCTCTCCACTCCATTATCTTGACGAAGGTGAGGCGAGGGAAGGCACAGAAAGCACCTCGTGTAGAAATTTGCATCACATATACTGAAACTTTTCCCCGCACAGAATTCTCACCTCAGAATTATTTTTATCTTAATGCTCTTTTTTCCCCTCTCTAGTCACGTGATGTTGAGCTCTCGTGCGTGAGGAAAGGGGTAACCCACTCCACTATCAAGGGGGGGAGGGGAGAGTGGAGGAAAGAGAGAGAGGAAGGGAGAGGGAAGGAGTAATGTGGTGTCTGGTGGTGGTGGTGGTGGAGGGTGGAGTGGGAAGGGGTACTGTATATGGGGGTTTGATGGAGAGAGGTAAGGGAGGATTAAAGGGAGAACAACACTGGGAGAAAGGGTTTGAAGATGTAGGGGTGTATTTTTTTTCCTTTGTCTCTCTCGATCTCTGTCTCTCTTTTTAGTTGTTTATTTCATACACTCGATACTCGCAGTAAGAGTCAGACGTGAAATGAATGTATGTGGGTTTACGTGATAATAATGATAATAATAATAACAATAATAATAATAATAATAATGATAATGGTAATGATAATAACACCCACAAACGTTCCCTGGCTTGCACCACACGCCTCCAGACACCATAAAACGAGTTCATTGTGTCCATACCTGTCTGAGCGGCGCCTCTTAGTGTCCCTTCAGGCCGCTCTCTCCCCCAAGGCGCCAGACGCGACCCTCACAGGCCACCACAGCGTCCTCCAGGCACCAGCTGGAGCCTCGGGTGTGTTGACAGCATGGAGGCGAAGCTAATCTCTCCCTCACGCCGTAAATTTTAACTCTATGGCCTCCATTCACTTGTGGACGAGGACGTGCACCCTACACGGCCCTAACACACGCTCATAAAGCCTAAGTAACGAGGGAGTCCGCCGCGAGAGGGAGCCAGGCGGGCGGGAGCGAGCAGGCACACAGCACACCGCACACACCTCCACTCTGTCTCCACTTCCGTGTTCGTTGGGTGTAAAGGGACGCGCAGTGACAACGTAATCGTGACTTGTGAGGAGTGTGAGCGACGGACGGCGGCTCAACGCGGATCATTATACTACGTGATGGCCCGCTGACTCCCCGCTCAGGTGTGTCCCCTCCTGCTGGGTCGTGCTGGCTGTCATGCGTCCCTCTCCACCGCCTGAATGCCGAATTAAAACAGGTTAGGGACGCGGTAACACTGTTATGAATGGGCGGCAGCATCCTTACGTCACTGTCCTCTACACGGTATCATTTTGAAGGCTGGTGAGGGGAGCCAAGACGTGCTGCACCCTTAGACGTGCTCTGCATCATCTCACTTTGACGTGAATTCATAATGCGTCCTTGACAAACTCGGTCTTTTCGTACAGTGAACACCGCTATCGTTATGCACGGCAGGGGCGGGGGGAGGGGGTGACCTCAGGGAGAGAGAAAGGCAGGGCAAGGCAGGGCTGGGCAGGGAAGGGCAAGATATAGGGCAAGAAAAGGCCACTCAGCCAACCAGGTCCTCGCCACTGCCTTAGATATTCACGCCTCCGCCGCCACGCCCACAGGATCGGCCGCCTGATCTAATATTCATGACTCGCCGGCACGTCTATCAATATGCAGATTATCAGGGTGTGAAACCAGACCCGCCATATTGTATTCACGCGGAAAAATCATAAATCTGTAACGAGAAGTGAAGGATGATGGTGGTGAGGGGTGGTCACGACACGAGTACATCTGTTGTAACGCCCACACCCACACCCACGCCCACACCTTCTCCTTCCTTCCTCACTTGTTCCCCTCAATCAAGGCACAACGAGGCACGAGGACAGACGCTCAACAGAATTAGCTTCGCGGCGACTATTTTTGTGTCTCTAAGATCACATCACACAAAACTCTCACACGTGGAATATCATAGACCTTTTCTCCTCCCTCCTCCTCCTCCTCCTCCTCCTCCTCCTCCTCCTCCTCCTCCTCCTCCTCCTCCTCCTCCTCCTCCTCCTCCTCTTGAAGACCTATGACTGCTTAGGTACACCACAGTAAAGCAAAAAAAAGTTAAGTAGCAGATTCTTGACGGGAAAGACGACTAGATTTCCGCAGTCAGACGATTTTTTTCATCGGTTTTGTTCAATGATTTAATACAAGAATGCAGTGTGTGTGTGTGTGTGTGTGTGTGTGTGTGTGTGTGTGTGTGTGTGTGTGTGTGTGTGTGTGTGTGTGTGTGTGTGTGTGTGTGTGTGTCCATTTTCTTTATATCATTCTTCGTATTTAGTTCTTATTTCTTCTTCGCGGTCAACATCCACGTTCTATTCCGCGTCTGAAAAGTTTAAAAAGAAAAAAAAAAATGCTTGTGGTCTTGCGGGTTGAAGATTCATTTGTTTCTGGAAGGTGAGCGGCCACAGCAGGCAGGGGGGGAGGGGGGAGAGGGGCGCTGAACATGACAGGTGGAGGTGATAATGGTGCTGATGGTAGTGATGATGGAGAAGAATGATAGTGATTAATAGTGGAGATGCCGAGATTTGATAGTAATGGTGGTGATTGTAGTGACAGTAGTAGTAGTAGTAGTAGTAGTAGTAGTAGTAGTAGTAGTAGTAGTAGTAGTATAACATCATCTATTCTTTCATCTGCTGATATTCTTCTTCTTCCTTCTCCTCCTCCTCCTCCTCCTCCTCCTCCTCCTCCTCCTCTCCTCCTCCTCCTCCTCCTCCTCCTCCTCCTCCTCCTCCTCCGTCACGCTCTGTTAACACGAACCATCAGGAACACACGCCATTGCTCTGAAACTCCCCTGCACTCCACATAAAAACAGATGAA
>JAXIVD010003941.1:32500-35000 GCA_036785275.1 Cancer borealis
CCTTTCTCATTTAATCACCGGCAGTAATTAATCCCGAGGGAGGAGGAACAACACCCGGTCATTAATTTGTCACGAGCTTGTCCCGAACGATGACGAGGCGAGCATGTGGAACGGCCCGAGGGAGGAGGAGGAGGAGGAGGAGGAACACATAGGACACATAGGAAGAACAAACAGCAACAGGCCTACTGGCCCTTACGAGGCTGTTTGTGATAAACTAGACTACACTATCTAATCTGGGATGAAGGATACAGGATAGTAAGGGTGAGGGATTCTCCCACCAGCCACGACTGGCAGGAGAGGAAGGCCAACCATGCAATATAAGTAAAAATAAATAAATAAATGCGTGGAATTAGATTAGTCTATCCTATTACTACTGTCACTAACACTACTACCTGGCAAGCGATGTCAGGCCCCTAGCGACGTCCTTCCGAATCGAGATTTTGTAATTACTGTACATTAGAAGGAACTTGCTCAAAGTTTACTATGTTGACGAATAATGTTTTAGTTGCGGATTGGCTTCTAAGTATTTGTCCAGTCTATTTTTGAATGTATTAATTGTTTTACTGTCGACGACATTGGCGGGCAGGGAGTTCCAAACGTTAACGATCCGATTGAAAAAGAAATGTTTGGCTTCGTTTGATGTGAATCTTTTACCAGTAATCTTAAAAGTATGACGTCTTCTTGTTATATTTGATCGATCAAAAGTAATGTAATCTTCTGCATTGATATTATCAAATCCTTTAATTATCTTGAACATTTCAATTAAATCTCCTCTCATCCTTCGTTTTTCGAGGCTGAATAAGTTTAATTCTTTAAGTCTTTCTTCATAAGGTTTATTTTTCAGCCTTGGAATCATTTTCGTTATTCTACGCTGGACTCTTTCCAGTTTGTCAATGTCCTTTCTGTAATATGGGGACCAGAACTGTACGCAATATTCAAGATGAGGTCGTACTAGTGAATTATGCAGTTTTAATATGACTTTTTCTGATTTATTTTCGAAAGTACGCCCAATAAAGCCGACCAATCTGTTAGCGGTTTTAACTACCTCTGAGCAATGCGACTGGGTTTTAAATCGCTTGATATTGTGATTCCTAGATCTTTTTCCTTGTTCACTGCAGAAAGTAGTTTTCCATTCATTTGGTACTGAACGTGATCATTATTTCTTCCGATATGTAGTACCTTACATTTATCAACGTTAAATTTCATTTGCCATTTATTGGCCCAAGACGTTAGTCGATCAAGGTCTGATTGTAAGACTTCTCTGTCACTTGTCGAAGTTACTTTACTGGCAATTTTCGTATCGTCAGCGAATTTTGATATTTTGCATGAGATCCCATCATCTATGTCATTAACATATATCAGAAACAAAATAGGGCCAAGTACTGAACCCTGTGGTACGCCACTTTTTACGTTTAACCATTGAGAGGAGACACCGTTTAAGACTACTCTCTGTTTACGTTCAGAGAGCCAGTCCTGAAGCCAATTGTAGATGCTACCAGAGATACCGTGAGTCTTTAGTTTGTTAAGCAATCGTTGATGGGGAACTTTATCAAAGGCCTTTTGAAAATCCAGATATATGATATCTACTGCTCTGCTTTCATCGTACGTGTCAAAAACATTGTAAAAGAAGTCTAATAAGTTAGTTAGACATGAACGTTTATTACGGAAACCATGTTGTGAGGGTTTAATTATATCGTTGTCTTCAAGGAATTTCACCATATTGTCACGAATGATTGTCTCCATTAATTTACATACTACTGACGTCAGACTGATTGGCCTATAATTTCCGGGTTGTGACTTGTCTCCCTTTTTGAAGATTGGGGTTACATTAGCACGTTTCCAATCTGATGGAACTTTACCAATCCTTAAGGATTTATTGAATATGATTGCAAGCGGTTTACTGATCTGATGCTTGACCTCTTTCAAGATTTTCGGGGAAATTTTATCTGGTCCAGGGGTTTTATTAGTTTTCATCTTATCGATTTTTTGTTCAACGTCATTTTCTACGATGAGTAAATCATTTAAGAAGTTTTCGGTTCTTCTAGTCTCGAGTGGTTGAAACGATGAACAATCCTCTTCTGTAAATACGGATGCAAAAAAGTTGTTTAGGATTGTAGCCATTTCATTTTCGTCGTTTGTGTGATTTCCTTGTCCTTTAGTAAGTGGACCGATATTACAGGTAAGGGCTTTTTTACTCTTAACAAAACTCTTAACAAAAAAAGGAGGAGGAAGAAGAAGATAGGGAGGGACTTTCAAATTAGGGAGGAGAGAAGGAGTGTGTAAAAAAAACTAAAAGGTAGAAGAGAAATAAAGATAAAGGAGAATTGATAAGGAAAATAAGAGAAGAAAATAAGAAAGAAAAGAAAAGATAAAAGATCGGGAATAATAAAAGGAATAAATAAAAGAAGAGAGAGAGAGAGAGAGAGAGAGAGAGAGAGAGAGAGAGAGAGAGAGAGAGAGAGAGAGAGAGAGAGAGAGAGAGAGAGAGAGAGAGAGAGAG
>JAXIVD010003942.1:0-40451 GCA_036785275.1 Cancer borealis
CAGTCATAAAACAAATATTCATAATTACAGTTGAAGAGTTTAATTAGGTCTATCAGATGCTGCAATGATATTTCCAATATCTCTAATAGCTATCGAGAAAACGAGGAAATTGTTTGGGAAAAAATATACGCTTTAATTTTATTGCGTAATTATCGGTCATAGAACAAATATTCATAGTTACAGTTGTAGAGTTTAATTAGGTCTACCAGATGCTGCAATGATATTTCCAATATCTCTAATAGCTATCGAGAAAACGAGGAAATTGTTTTGGAAAAAATATACGGTTTAATTTTATTGCGTAATTATCGGTCATGGAACAAATATTCATAATTACAGTTGTAGAGTTTAATTAGGTCCATCAGCTGCTGCAATGATATTTCCAATATCTCTAATAGCTTTCGAGAAAAGGAGGAAATTATTTTTGAAAAAATATACGGTTTAATTTTATTGCGTAATTATCGGTCATAGAACAAATATTCATAATTACAGATGTAGAGTTTAATTAGGTCTATAATTACAGATGTATAGTTTAATCAGGTCTATCAGATGCTGCAATGATATTTCCAATATCTCTAATAGCTATCGAGAAAACGAGGAAATTGTTTGGGAAAAAATATACGGTTTAATTTTACTGCGTAATTATCAGTCATAGAACAAATATTCATAATTACAGTTGTAGAGTTTAATTAGGTCTATCAGATGCTGCAATGATATTTCCAATATCTCTAATAGCTATGGAAAAAACGAGGAAATTGTTTAGGAAAAAATATACGCTTTAATTTTATTGCGTAATTATCGGTCATAGAACAAATATTCATAATTACAGTTGTAGAGTTTAATTAGATCTATCAGATGCTGCAATGATATTTCCAATATCTCTAATAGCTTTCGAGAAAAGGAGGAAATTATTTTGGAAAAAATATACGGTTTAATTTTATTGCGTAATTATCGGTCATAGAACAACTATTCATAATTACCGTTGTAGAGTTTAATTAGGCCCATCAAATGCTGCAATGATATTTCCAATATCTCTAATAGCTTTCGAGAAAAAGATTAAATTGTTTTGGAAAAAATATACGGTTTAATTTTTCTGCGTAATTATCAGTCATAAAACAAATATTCATAATTACAGTTGAAGAGTTTAATTAGGTCTATCAGATGCTGCAATGATATTTCCAATATCTCTAATAGCTATCGAGAAAACGAGGAAATTGTTTGGGAAAAAATATACGCTTTAATTTTATTGCGTAATTATCGGTCATAGAACAAATATTCATAGTTACAGTTGTAGAGTTTAATTAGGTCTACCAGATGCTGCAATGATATTTCCAATATCTCTAATAGCTATCGAGAAAACGAGGAAATTGTTTTGGAAAAAATATACGGTTTAATTTTATTGCGTAATTATCGGTCATGGAACAAATATTCATAATTACAGTTGTAGAGTTTAATTAGGTCCATCAGCTGCTGCAATGATATTTCCAATATCTCTAATAGCTTTCGAGAAAAGGAGGAAATTATTTTTGAAAAAATATACGGTTTAATTTTATTGCGTAATTATCGGTCATAGAACAAATATTCATAATTACAGATGTAGAGTTTAATTAGGTCTATAATTACAGATGTATAGTTTAATCAGGTCTATCAGATGCTGCAATGATATTTCCAATATCTCTAATAGCTATCGAGAAAACGAGGAAATTGTTTGGGAAAAAATATACGGTTTAATTTTACTGCGTAATTATCAGTCATAGAACAAATATTCATAATTACAGTTGTAGAGTTTAATTAGGTCTATCAGATGCTGCAATGATATTTCCAATATCTCTAATAGCTATGGAAAAAACGAGGAAATTGTTTAGGAAAAAATATACGCTTTAATTTTATTGCGTAATTATCGGTCATAGAACAAATATTCATAATTACAGTTGTAGAGTTTAATTAGATCTATCAGATGCTGCAATGATATTTCCAATATCTCTAATAGCTTTCGAGAAAAGGAGGAAATTATTTTGGAAAAAATATACGGTTTAATTTTATTGCGTAATTATCGGTCATAGAACAACTATTCATAATTACCGTTGTAGAGTTTAATTAGGCCCATCAAATGCTGCAATGATATTTCCAATATCTCTAATAGCTTTCGAGAAAAAGATTAAATTGTTTTGGAAAAAATATACGGTTTAATTTTTCTGCGTAATTATCAGTCATAAAACAAATATTCATAATTACAGTTGAAGAGTTTAATTAGGTCTATCAGATGCTGCAATGATATTTCCAATATCTCTAATAGCTATCGAGAAAACGAGGAAATTGTTTGGGAAAAAATATACGCTTTAATTTTATTGCGTAATTATCGGTCATAGAACAAATATTCATAATTACAGTTGTAGAGTTTAATTAGGTCTACCAGATGCTGCAATGATATTTCCAATATCTCTAATAGCTATCGAGAAAACGAGGAAATTGTTTTGGAAAAAATATACGGTTTAATTTTATTGCGTAATTATCGGTCATGGAACAAATATTCATAATTACAGTTGTAGAGTTTAATTAGGTCCATCAGCTGCTGCAATGATATTTCCAATATCTCTAATAGCTTTCGAGAAAAGGAGGAAATTATTTTTGAAAAAATATACGGTTTAATTTTATTGCGTAATTATCGGTCATAGAACAAATATTCATAATTACAGATGTAGAGTTTAATTAGGTCTATAATTACAGATGTATAGTTTAATCAGGTCTATCAGATGCTGCAATGATATTTCCAATATCTCTAATAGCTATCGAGAAAACGAGGAAATTGTTTGGGAAAAAATATACGGTTTAATTTTACTGCGTAATTATCAGTCATAGAACAAATATTCATAATTACAGTTGTAGAGTTTAATTAGGTCTATCAGATGCTGCAATGATATTTCCAATATCTCTAATAGCTATGGAAAAAACGAGGAAATTGTTTAGGAAAAAATATACGCTTTAATTTTATTGCGTAATTATCGGTCATAGAACAAATATTCATAATTACAGTTGTAGAGTTTAATTAGATCTATCAGATGCTGCAATGATATTTCCAATATCTCTAATAGCTTTCGAGAAAAGGAGGAAATTATTTTGGAAAAAATATACGGTTTAATTTTATTGCGTAATTATCGGTCATAGAACAACTATTCATAATTACCGTTGTAGAGTTTAATTAGGCCCATCAAATGCTGCAATGATATTTCCAATATCTCTAATAGCTTTCGAGAAAAAGATTAAATTGTTTTGGAAAAAATATACGGTTTAATTTTTCTGCGTAATTATCAGTCATAAAACAAATATTCATAATTACAGTTGAAGAGTTTAATTAGGTCTATCAGATGCTGCAATGATATTTCCAATATCTCTAATAGCTATCGAGAAAACGAGGAAATTGTTTGGGAAAAAATATACGCTTTAATTTTATTGCGTAATTATCGGTCATAGAACAAATATTCATAATTACAGTTGTAGAGTTTAATTAGGTCTACCAGATGCTGCAATGATATTTCCAATATCTCTAATAGCTATCGAGAAAACGAGGAAATTGTTTTGGAAAAAATATACGGTTTAATTTTATTGCGTAATTATCGGTCATGGAACAAATATTCATAATTACAGTTGTAGAGTTTAATTAGGTCCATCAGCTGCTGCAATGATATTTCCAATATCTCTAATAGCTTTCGAGAAAAGGAGGAAATTATTTTTGAAAAAATATACGGTTTAATTTTATTGCGTAATTATCGGTCATAGAACAAATATTCATAATTACAGATGTAGAGTTTAATTAGGTCTATAATTACAGATGTATAGTTTAATCAGGTCTATCAGATGCTGCAATGATATTTCCAATATCTCTAATAGCTATCGAGAAAACGAGGAAATTGTTTGGGAAAAAATATACGGTTTAATTTTACTGCGTAATTATCAGTCATAGAACAAATATTCATAATTACAGTTGTAGAGTTTAATTAGGTCTATCAGATGCTGCAATGATATTTCCAATATCTCTAATAGCTATGGAAAAAACGAGGAAATTGTTTAGGAAAAAATATACGCTTTAATTTTATTGCGTAATTATCGGTCATAGAACAAATATTCATAATTACAGTTGTAGAGTTTAATTAGATCTATCAGATGCTGCAATGATATTTCCAATATCTCTAATAGCTTTCGAGAAAAGGAGGAAATTATTTTGGAAAAAATATACGGTTTAATTTTATTGCGTAATTATCGGTCATAGAACAACTATTCATAATTACCGTTGTAGAGTTTAATTAGGCCCATCAAATGCTGCAATGATATTTCCAATATCTCTAATAGCTTTCGAGAAAAAGATTAAATTGTTTTGGAAAAAATATACGGTTTAATTTTTCTGCGTAATTATCAGTCATAAAACAAATATTCATAATTACAGTTGAAGAGTTTAATTAGGTCTATCAGATGCTGCAATGATATTTCCAATATCTCTAATAGCTATCGAGAAAACGAGGAAATTGTTTGGGAAAAAATATACGCTTTAATTTTATTGCGTAATTATCGGTCATAGAACAAATATTCATAATTACAGTTGTAGAGTTTAATTAGGTCTACCAGATGCTGCAATGATATTTCCAATATCTCTAATAGCTATCGAGAAAACGAGGAAATTGTTTTGGAAAAAATATACGGTTTAATTTTATTGCGTAATTATCGGTCATGGAACAAATATTCATAATTACAGTTGTAGAGTTTAATTAGGTCCATCAGCTGCTGCAATGATATTTCCAATATCTCTAATAGCTTTCGAGAAAAGGAGGAAATTATTTTTGAAAAAATATACGGTTTAATTTTATTGCGTAATTATCGGTCATAGAACAAATATTCATAATTACAGATGTAGAGTTTAATTAGGTCTATAATTACAGATGTATAGTTTAATCAGGTCTATCAGATGCTGCAATGATATTTCCAATATCTCTAATAGCTATCGAGAAAACGAGGAAATTGTTTGGGAAAAAATATACGGTTTAATTTTACTGCGTAATTATCAGTCATAGAACAAATATTCATAATTACAGTTGTAGAGTTTAATTAGGTCTATCAGATGCTGCAATGATATTTCCAATATCTCTAATAGCTATGGAAAAAAACGAGGAAATTGTTTAGGAAAAAATATACGCTTTAATTTTATTGCGTAATTATCGGTCATAGAACAAATATTCATAATTACAGTTGTAGAGTTTAATTAGATCTATCAGATGCTGCAATGATATTTCCAATATCTCTAATAGCTTTCGAGAAAAGGAGGAAATTATTTTGGAAAAAATATACGGTTTAATTTTATTGCGTAATTATCGGTCATAGAACAACTATTCATAATTACCGTTGTAGAGTTTAATTAGGCCCATCAAATGCTGCAATGATATTTCCAATATCTCTAATAGCTTTCGAGAAAAAGATTAAATTGTTTTGGAAAAAATATACGGTTTAATTTTTCTGCGTAATTATCAGTCATAAAACAAATATTCATAATTACAGTTGAAGAGTTTAATTAGGTCTATCAGATGCTGCAATGATATTTCCAATATCTCTAATAGCTATCGAGAAAACGAGGAAATTGTTTGGGAAAAAATATACGCTTTAATTTTATTGCGTAATTATCGGTCATAGAACAAATATTCATAATTACAGTTGTAGAGTTTAATTAGGTCTACCAGATGCTGCAATGATATTTCCAATATCTCTAATAGCTATCGAGAAAACGAGGAAATTGTTTTGGAAAAAATATACGGTTTAATTTTATTGCGTAATTATCGGTCATGGAACAAATATTCATAATTACAGTTGTAGAGTTTAATTAGATCCATCAGCTGCTGCAATGATATTTCCAATATCTCTAATAGCTTTCGAGAAAAGGAGGAAATTATTTTTGAAAAAATATACGGTTTAATTTTATTGCGTAATTATCGGTCATAGAACAAATATTCATAATTACAGATGTAGAGTTTAATTAGGTCTATAATTACAGATGTATAGTTTAATCAGGTCTATCAGATGCTGCAATGATATTTCCAATATCTCTAATAGCTATCGAGAAAACGAGGAAATTGTTTGGGAAAAAATATACGGTTTAATTTTACTGCGTAATTATCAGTCATAGAACAAATATTCATAATTACAGTTGTAGAGTTTAATTAGGTCTATCAGATGCTGCAATGATATTTCCAATATCTCTAATAGCTATGGAAAAAACGAGGAAATTGTTTAGGAAAAAATATACGCTTTAATTTTATTGCGTAATTATCGGTCATAGAACAAATATTCATAATTACAGTTGTAGAGTTTAATTAGATCTATCAGATGCTGCAATGATATTTCCAATATCTCTAATAGCTTTCGAGAAAAGGAGGAAATTATTTTGGAAAAAATATACGGTTTAATTTTATTGCGTAATTATCGGTCATAGAACAACTATTCATAATTACCGTTGTAGAGTTTAATTAGGCCCATCAAATGCTGCAATGATATTTCCAATATCTCTAATAGCTTTCGAGAAAAAGATTAAATTGTTTTGGAAAAAATATACGGTTTAATTTTTCTGCGTAATTATCAGTCATAAAACAAATATTCATAATTACAGTTGAAGAGTTTAATTAGGTCTATCAGATGCTGCAATGATATTTCCAATATCTCTAATAGCTATCGAGAAAACGAGGAAATTGTTTGGGAAAAAATATACGCTTTAATTTTATTGCGTAATTATCGGTCATAGAACAAATATTCATAATTACAGTTGTAGAGTTTAATTAGGTCTACCAGATGCTGCAATGATATTTCCAATATCTCTAATAGCTATCGAGAAAACGAGGAAATTGTTTTGGAAAAAATATACGGTTTAATTTTATTGCGTAATTATCGGTCATGGAACAAATATTCATAATTACAGTTGTAGAGTTTAATTAGGTCCATCAGCTGCTGCAATGATATTTCCAATATCTCTAATAGCTTTCGAGAAAAGGAGGAAATTATTTTTGAAAAAATATACGGTTTAATTTTATTGCGTAATTATCGGTCATAGAACAAATATTCATAATTACAGATGTAGAGTTTAATTAGGTCTATAATTACAGATGTATAGTTTAATCAGGTCTATCAGATGCTGCAATGATATTTCCAATATCTCTAATAGCTATCGAGAAAACGAGGAAATTGTTTGGGAAAAAATATACGGTTTAATTTTACTGCGTAATTATCAGTCATAGAACAAATATTCATAATTACAGTTGTAGAGTTTAATTAGGTCTATCAGATGCTGCAATGATATTTCCAATATCTCTAATAGCTATGGAAAAAACGAGGAAATTGTTTAGGAAAAAATATACGCTTTAATTTTATTGCGTAATTATCGGTCATAGAACAAATATTCATAATTACAGTTGTAGAGTTTAATTAGATCTATCAGATGCTGCAATGATATTTCCAATATCTCTAATAGCTTTCGAGAAAAGGAGGAAATTATTTTGGAAAAAATATACGGTTTAATTTTATTGCGTAATTATCGGTCATAGAACAACTATTCATAATTACCGTTGTAGAGTTTAATTAGGCCCATCAAATGCTGCAATGATATTTCCAATATCTCTAATAGCTTTCGAGAAAAAGATTAAATTGTTTTGGAAAAAATATACGGTTTAATTTTTCTGCGTAATTATCAGTCATAAAACAAATATTCATAATTACAGTTGAAGAGTTTAATTAGGTCTATCAGATGCTGCAATGATATTTCCAATATCTCTAATAGCTATCGAGAAAACGAGGAAATTGTTTGGGAAAAAATATACGCTTTAATTTTATTGCGTAATTATCGGTCATAGAACAAATATTCATAATTACAGTTGTAGAGTTTAATTAGGTCTACCAGATGCTGCAATGATATTTCCAATATCTCTAATAGCTATCGAGAAAACGAGGAAATTGTTTTGGAAAAAATATACGGTTTAATTTTATTGCGTAATTATCGGTCATGGAACAAATATTCATAATTACAGTTGTAGAGTTTAATTAGGTCCATCAGCTGCTGCAATGATATTTCCAATATCTCTAATAGCTTTCGAGAAAAGGAGGAAATTATTTTTGAAAAAATATACGGTTTAATTTTATTGCGTAATTATCGGTCATAGAACAAATATTCATAATTACAGATGTAGAGTTTAATTAGGTCTATAATTACAGATGTATAGTTTAATCAGGTCTATCAGATGCTGCAATGATATTTCCAATATCTCTAATAGCTATCGAGAAAACGAGGAAATTGTTTGGGAAAAAATATACGGTTTAATTTTACTGCGTAATTATCAGTCATAGAACAAATATTCATAATTACAGTTGTAGAGTTTAATTAGGTCTATCAGATGCTGCAATGATATTTCCAATATCTCTAATAGCTATGGAAAAAACGAGGAAATTGTTTAGGAAAAAATATACGCTTTAATTTTATTGCGTAATTATCGGTCATAGAACAAATATTCATAATTACAGTTGTAGAGTTTAATTAGATCTATCAGATGCTGCAATGATATTTCCAATATCTCTAATAGCTTTCGAGAAAAGGAGGAAATTATTTTGGAAAAAATATACGGTTTAATTTTATTGCGTAATTATCGGTCATAGAACAACTATTCATAATTACCGTTGTAGAGTTTAATTAGGCCCATCAAATGCTGCAATGATATTTCCAATATCTCTAATAGCTTTCGAGAAAAAGATTAAATTGTTTTGGAAAAAATATACGGTTTAATTTTTCTGCGTAATTATCAGTCATAAAACAAATATTCATAATTACAGTTGAAGAGTTTAATTAGGTCTATCAGATGCTGCAATGATATTTCCAATATCTCTAATAGCTATCGAGAAAACGAGGAAATTGTTTGGGAAAAAATATACGCTTTAATTTTATTGCGTAATTATCGGTCATAGAACAAATATTCATAATTACAGTTGTAGAGTTTAATTAGGTCTACCAGATGCTGCAATGATATTTCCAATATCTCTAATAGCTATCGAGAAAACGAGGAAATTGTTTTGGAAAAAATATACGGTTTAATTTTATTGCGTAATTATCGGTCATGGAACAAATATTCATAATTACAGTTGTAGAGTTTAATTAGGTCCATCAGCTGCTGCAATGATATTTCCAATATCTCTAATAGCTTTCGAGAAAAGGAGGAAATTATTTTTGAAAAAATATACGGTTTAATTTTATTGCGTAATTATCGGTCATAGAACAAATATTCATAATTACAGATGTAGAGTTTAATTAGGTCTATAATTACAGATGTATAGTTTAATCAGGTCTATCAGATGCTGCAATGATATTTCCAATATCTCTAATAGCTATCGAGAAAACGAGGAAATTGTTTGGGAAAAAATATACGGTTTAATTTTACTGCGTAATTATCAGTCATAGAACAAATATTCATAATTACAGTTGTAGAGTTTAATTAGGTCTATCAGATGCTGCAATGATATTTCCAATATCTCTAATAGCTATGGAAAAAACGAGGAAATTGTTTAGGAAAAAATATACGCTTTAATTTTATTGCGTAATTATCGGTCATAGAACAAATATTCATAATTACAGTTGTAGAGTTTAATTAGATCTATCAGATGCTGCAATGATATTTCCAATATCTCTAATAGCTTTCGAGAAAAGGAGGAAATTATTTTGGAAAAAATATACGGTTTAATTTTATTGCGTAATTATCGGTCATAGAACAACTATTCATAATTACCGTTGTAGAGTTTAATTAGGCCCATCAAATGCTGCAATGATATTTCCAATATCTCTAATAGCTTTCGAGAAAAAGATTAAATTGTTTTGGAAAAAATATACGGTTTAATTTTTCTGCGTAATTATCAGTCATAAAACAAATATTCATAATTACAGTTGAAGAGTTTAATTAGGTCTATCAGATGCTGCAATGATATTTCCAATATCTCTAATAGCTATCGAGAAAACGAGGAAATTGTTTGGGAAAAAATATACGCTTTAATTTTATTGCGTAATTATCGGTCATAGAACAAATATTCATAATTACAGTTGTAGAGTTTAATTAGGTCTACCAGATGCTGCAATGATATTTCCAATATCTCTAATAGCTATCGAGAAAACGAGGAAATTGTTTTGGAAAAAATATACGGTTTAATTTTATTGCGTAATTATCGGTCATGGAACAAATATTCATAATTACAGTTGTAGAGTTTAATTAGGTCCATCAGCTGCTGCAATGATATTTCCAATATCTCTAATAGCTTTCGAGAAAAGGAGGAAATTATTTTTGAAAAAATATACGGTTTAATTTTATTGCGTAATTATCGGTCATAGAACAAATATTCATAATTACAGATGTAGAGTTTAATTAGGTCTATAATTACAGATGTATAGTTTAATCAGGTCTATCAGATGCTGCAATGATATTTCCAATATCTCTAATAGCTATCGAGAAAACGAGGAAATTGTTTGGGAAAAAATATACGGTTAATTTTACTGCGTAATTATCAGTCATAGAACAAATATTCATAATACAGTTGTAGAGTTTAATTAGGTCTATCAGATGCTGCAATGATATTTCCAATATCTCTAATAGCTATGGAAAAAACGAGGAAATTGTTTAGGAAAAAATATACGCTTTAATTTTATTGCGTAATTATCGGTCATAGAACAAATATTCATAATTACAGTTGTAGAGTTTTAATTAGATCTATCAGATGCTGCAATGATATTTCCAATATCTCTAATAGCTTTCGAGAAAAGGAGGAAATTATTTGAAAAAATATACGGTTTAATTTTATTGCGTAATTATCGGTCATAGAACAACTATTCATAATTACCGTTGTAGAGTTTAATTAGGCCCATCAAATGCTGCAATGATATTTCCAATATCTCTAATAGCTTTCGAGAAAAAGATTAAATGTTTTGGAAAAATATACGGTTTAATTTTTCTGCGTAATTATCAGTCATAAAACTAATATTCATAATTACAGTTGAAGAGTTTAATTAGGTCTATCAGATGCTGCAATGATATTTCCAATATCTCTAATAGCTATCGAGAAAACGAGGAAATTGTTTGGGAAAAATATACGCTTTAATTTTATTGCGTAATTATCGGTCATAGAACAAATATTCATAATTACAGTTGTAGAGTTTAATTAGGTCTACCAGATGCTGCATGATATTTCCAATATCTCTAATAGCTATCGAGAAAACGAGAAATTGTTTTGGAAAAAATATACGGTTTAATTTTATTGCGTAATTATCGGTCATGGAACAAATATTCATAATTACAGTTGTAGAGTTTAATTAGGTCCATCAGCTGCTGCAATGATATTTCCAATATCTCTAATAGCTTTCGAGAAAAGGAGGAAATTATTTTGAAAAAATATACGGTTTAATTTTATTGCGTAATTATCGGTCATAGAACAAAAATTCATAATTACAGATGTAGAGTTTAATTAGGTCTATAATTACAGATGTATAGTTAATCAGGTCTATCAGATGCTGCAATGATATTTCCAATATCTCTAATAGCTATCGAGAAAACGAGGAAATTGTTTGGGAAAAAATATACGGTTTAATTTTACTGCGTAATTAACAGTCATAGAACAAATATTCATAATTACAGTTGTAGAGGTTTAATTAGGTCTATCAGATGCTGCAATGATATTTCCAATATCTCTAATACTATGGAAAAAACGAGGAAATTGTTTAGGAAAAAATATACGCTTTAATTTTATTGCGTAATTATCGGTCATAGAACAAATATTCATAATTACAGTTGTAGAGTTTAATTAGATCTATCAGATGCTGCAATGATATTTCAATATCTCTAATAGCTTTCGAGAAAAGGAGGAAATTATTTTGGAAAAAATATACGGTTAATTTTATTGCGTAATTATCGGTCATAGAACAACTATTCATAATTACCGTTGTAGAGTTAATTAGGCCATCAAATGCTGCAATGATATTTCCAATATCTCTAATAGCTTTCGAGAAAAAGATTAAATTGTTTTGGAAAAAATATACGGTTTAATTTTTCTGCGTAATTATCAGTCATAAAACAAATATTCATAATTACAGTGAAGAGTTTAATTAGGTCTATCAGATGCTGCAATGATATTTCCAATATCTCTAATAGCTATCGAGAAAACGAGGAAATTGTTTGGGAAAAAATATACGCTTTAATTTTATTGCGTAATTATCGGTCATAGAACAAATATTCATAATTACAGTTGTAGAGTTTAATTAGGTCTACCAGATGCTGCAATGATATTTCCAATATCTCTAATAGCTATCGAGAAAACGAGGAAATTGTTTTGGAAAAAATATACGGTTTAATTTTATTGCGTAATTATCGGTCATGGAACAAATATTCATAATTACAGTTGTAGAGTTTAATTAGGTCCATCAGCTGCTGCATGATATTTCCAATATCTCTAATAGCTTTCGAGAAAGGAGGAAATTATTTTTGAAAAAATATACGGTTTAAATTTTATTGCGTAATTATCGTCATAGAACAAATATTCATAATTACAGATGTAGAGTTTAATTAGGTCTATAATTACAGATGTATAGTTTAATCAGGTCTATCAGATGCTGCAATGATATTTCCAATATCTCTAATAGCTATCGAGAAAACGAGGAAATTGTTTGGGAAAAAATATACGGTTTAATTTTACTGCGTAATTATCAGTCATAGAACAAATATTCATAATTACAGTTGTAGAGTTTAATTAGGTCTATCAGATGCTGCAATGATATTTCCAATATCTCTAATAGCTATGGAAAAAACGAGGAAATTGTTTAGGAAAAAATATACGCTTTAATTTTATTGCGTAATTATCGGTCATAGAACAAATATTCATAATTACAGTTGTAGAGTTTAATTAGATCTATCAGATGCTGCAATGATATTTCCAATATCTCTAATAGCTTTCGAGAAAAGGAGGAAATTATTTTGGAAAAAATATACGGTTTAATTTTATTGCGTAATTATCGGTCATAGAACAACTATTCATAATTACCGTTGTAGAGTTTAATTAGGCCCATCAAATGCTGCAATGATATTTCCAATATCTCTAATAGCTTTCGAGAAAAAGATTAAATTGTTTTGGAAAAAATATACGGTTTAATTTTTCTGCGTAATTATCAGTCATAAAACAAATATTCATAATTACAGTTGAAGAGTTTAATTAGGTCTATCAGATGCTGCAATGATATTTCCAATATCTCTAATAGCTATCGAGAAAACGAGGAAATTGTTTGGGAAAAAATATACGCTTTAATTTTATTGCGTAATTATCGGTCATAGAACAAATATTCATAATTACAGTTGTAGAGTTTAATTAGGTCTACCAGATGCTGCAATGATATTTCCAATATCTCTAATAGATATCGAGAAAACGAGGAAATTGTTTTGGAAAAAATATACGGTTTAATTTTATTGCGTAATTATCGTTATTGCGTAATTATCGGTCATGGAACAAATATTCATAATTACAGTTGTAGAGTTTAATTAGGTCCATCAGCTGCTGCAATGATATTTCCAATATCTCTAATAGCTTTCGAGAAAAGGAGGAAATTATTTTTGAAAAAATATACGGTTTAATTTTATTGCGTAATTATCGGTCATAGAACAAATATTCATAATTACAGATGTAGAGTTTAATTAGGTCTATAATTACAGATGTATAGTTTAATCAGGTCTATCAGATGCTGCAATGATATTTCCAATATCTCTAATAGCTATCGAGAAAACGAGGAAATTGTTTGGGAAAAAATATACGGTTTAATTTTACTGCGTAATTATCAGTCATAGAACAAATATTCATAATTACAGTTGTAGAGTTTAATTAGGTCTATCAGATGCTGCAATGATATTTCCAATATCTCTAATAGCTATGGAAAAAACGAGGAAATTGTTTAGGAAAAAATATACGCTTTAATTTTATTGCGTAATTATCGGTCATAGAACAAATATTCATAATTACAGTTGTAGAGTTTAATTAGATCTATCAGATGCTGCAATGATATTTCCAATATCTCTAATAGCTTTCGAGAAAAGGAGGAAATTATTTTGGAAAAAATATACGGTTTAATTTTATTGCGTAATTATCGGTCATAGAACAACTATTCATAATTACCGTTGTAGAGTTTAATTAGGCCCATCAAATGCTGCAATGATATTTCCAATATCTCTAATAGCTTTCGAGAAAAAGATTAAATTGTTTTGGAAAAAATATACGGTTTAATTTTTCTGCGTAATTATCAGTCATAAAACAAATATTCATAATTACAGTTGAAGAGTTTAATTAGGTCTATCAGATGCTGCAATGATATTTCCAATATCTCTAATAGCTATCGAGAAAACGAGGAAATTGTTTGGGAAAAAATATACGCTTTAATTTTATTGCGTAATTATCGGTCATAGAACAAATATTCATAGTTACAGTTGTAGAGTTTAATTAGGTCTACCAGATGCTGCAATGATATTTCCAATATCTCTAATAGCTATCGAGAAAACGAGGAAATTGTTTTGGAAAAAATATACGGTTTAATTTTATTGCGTAATTATCGGTCATGGAACAAATATTCATAATTACAGTTGTAGAGTTTAATTAGGTCCATCAGCTGCTGCAATGATATTTCCAATATCTCTAATAGCTTTCGAGAAAAGGAGGAAATTATTTTTGAAAAAATATACGGTTTAATTTTATTGCGTAATTATCGGTCATAGAACAAATATTCATAATTACAGATGTAGAGTTTAATTAGGTCTATAATTACAGATGTATAGTTTAATCAGGTCTATCAGATGCTGCAATGATATTTCCAATATCTCTAATAGCTATCGAGAAAACGAGGAAATTGTTTGGGAAAAAATATACGGTTTAATTTTACTGCGTAATTATCAGTCATAGAACAAATATTCATAATTACAGTTGTAGAGTTTAATTAGGTCTATCAGATGCTGCAATGATATTTCCAATATCTCTAATAGCTATGGAAAAAACGAGGAAATTGTTTAGGAAAAAATATACGCTTTAATTTTATTGCGTAATTATCGGTCATAGAACAAATATTCATAATTACAGTTGTAGAGTTTAATTAGATCTATCAGATGCTGCAATGATATTTCCAATATCTCTAATAGCTTTCGAGAAAAGGAGGAAATTATTTTGGAAAAAATATACGGTTTAATTTTATTGCGTAATTATCGGTCATAGAACAACTATTCATAATTACCGTTGTAGAGTTTAATTAGGCCCATCAAATGCTGCAATGATATTTCCAATATCTCTAATAGCTTTCGAGAAAAAGATTAAATTGTTTTGGAAAAAATATACGGTTTAATTTTTCTGCGTAATTATCAGTCATAAAACAAATATTCATAATTACAGTTGAAGAGTTTAA
This sequence comes from Cancer borealis, assembly GCA_036785275.1. NCBI lineage: Eukaryota > Metazoa > Arthropoda > Malacostraca > Decapoda > Cancridae > Cancer > Cancer borealis. The sequence continues at coordinate 15,473 of JAXIVD010003942.1, forward strand.
TTAGGTCTATCAGATGCTGCAATGATATTTCCAATATCTCTAATAGCTATCGAGAAAACGAGGAAATTGTTTGGGAAAAAATATACGCTTTAATTTTATTGCGTAATTATCGGTCATAGAACAAATATTCATAATTACAGTTGTAGAGTTTAATTAGGTCTACCAGATGCTGCAATGATATTTCCAATATCTCTAATAGCTATCGAGAAAACGAGGAAATTGTTTTGGAAAAAATATACGGTTTAATTTTATTGCGTAATTATCGGTCATGGAACAAATATTCATAATTACAGTTGTAGAGTTTAATTAGGTCCATCAGCTGCTGCAATGATATTTCCAATATCTCTAATAGCTTTCGAGAAAAGGAGGAAATTATTTTTGAAAAAATATACGGTTTAATTTTATTGCGTAATTATCGGTCATAGAACAAATATTCATAATTACAGATGTAGAGTTTAATTAGGTCTATAATTACAGATGTATAGTTTAATCAGGTCTATCAGATGCTGCAATGATATTTCCAATATCTCTAATAGCTATCGAGAAAACGAGGAAATTGTTTGGGAAAAAATATACGGTTTAATTTTACTGCGTAATTATCAGTCATAGAACAAATATTCATAATTACAGTTGTAGAGTTTAATTAGGTCTATCAGATGCTGCAATGATATTTCCAATATCTCTAATAGCTATGGAAAAAACGAGGAAATTGTTTAGGAAAAAATATACGCTTTAATTTTATTGCGTAATTATCGGTCATAGAACAAATATTCATAATTACAGTTGTAGAGTTTAATTAGATCTATCAGATGCTGCAATGATATTTCCAATATCTCTAATAGCTTTCGAGAAAAGGAGGAAATTATTTTGGAAAAAATATACGGTTTAATTTTATTGCGTAATTATCGGTCATAGAACAACTATTCATAATTACCGTTGTAGAGTTTAATTAGGCCCATCAAATGCTGCAATGATATTTCCAATATCTCTAATAGCTTTCGAGAAAAAGATTAAATTGTTTTGGAAAAAATATACGGTTTAATTTTTCTGCGTAATTATCAGTCATAAAACAAATATTCATAATTACAGTTGAAGAGTTTAATTAGGTCTATCAGATGCTGCAATGATATTTCCAATATCTCTAATAGCTATCGAGAAAACGAGGAAATTGTTTGGGAAAAAATATACGCTTTAATTTTATTGCGTAATTATCGGTCATAGAACAAATATTCATAATTACAGTTGTAGAGTTTAATTAGGTCTACCAGATGCTGCAATGATATTTCCAATATCTCTAATAGCTATCGAGAAAACGAGGAAATTGTTTTGGAAAAAATATACGGTTTAATTTTATTGCGTAATTATCGGTCATGGAACAAATATTCATAATTACAGTTGTAGAGTTTAATTAGGTCCATCAGCTGCTGCAATGATATTTCCAATATCTCTAATAGCTTTCGAGAAAAGGAGGAAATTATTTTTGAAAAAATATACGGTTTAATTTTATTGCGTAATTATCGGTCATAGAACAAATATTCATAATTACAGATGTAGAGTTTAATTAGGTCTATAATTACAGATGTATAGTTTAATCAGGTCTATCAGATGCTGCAATGATATTTCCAATATCTCTAATAGCTTTCGAGAAAAGGAGGAAATTATTTTGGAAAAAATATACGGTTTAATTTTATTGCGTAATTATCGGTCATAGAACAACTATTCATAATTACCGTTGTAGAGTTTAATTAGGCCCATCAAATGCTGCAATGATATTTCCAATATCTCTAATAGCTTTCGAGAAAAAGATTAAATTGTTTTGGAAAAAATATACGGTTTAATTTTTCTGCGTAATTATCAGTCATAAAACAAATATTCATAATTACAGTTGAAGAGTTTAATTAGGTCTATCAGATGCTGCAATGATATTTCCAATATCTCTAATAGCTATCGAGAAAACGAGGAAATTGTTTGGGAAAAAATATACGCTTTAATTTTATTGCGTAATTATCGGTCATAGAACAAATATTCATAATTACAGTTGTAGAGTTTAATTAGATCTATCAGATGCTGCAATGATATTTCCAATATCTCTAATAGCTTTCGAGAAAAGGAGGAAATTATTTTGGAAAAAATATACGGTTTAATTTTATTGCGTAATTATCGGTCATAGAACAACTATTCATAATTACCGTTGTAGAGTTTAATTAGGCCCATCAAATGCTGCAATGATATTTCCAATATCTCTAATAGCTTTCGAGAAAAAGATTAAATTGTTTTGGAAAAAATATACGGTTTAATTTTTCTGCGTAATTATCAGTCATAAAACAAATATTCATAATTACAGTTGAAGAGTTTAATTAGGTCTATCAGATGCTGCAATGATATTTCCAATATCTCTAATAGCTATCGAGAAAACGAGGAAATTGTTTGGGAAAAAATATACGCTTTAATTTTATTGCGTAATTATCGGTCATAGAACAAATATTCATAATTACAGTTGTAGAGTTTAATTAGGTCTACCAGATGCTGCAATGATATTTCCAATATCTCTAATAGCTATCGAGAAAACGAGGAAATTGTTTTGGAAAAAATATACGGTTTAATTTTATTGCGTAATTATCGGTCATGGAACAAATATTCATAATTACAGTTGTAGAGTTTAATTAGGTCCATCAGCTGCTGCAATGATATTTCCAATATCTCTAATAGCTTTCGAGAAAAGGAGGAAATTATTTTTGAAAAAATATACGGTTTAATTTTATTGCGTAATTATCGGTCATAGAACAAATATTCATAATTACAGATGTAGAGTTTAATTAGGTCTATAATTACAGATGTATAGTTTAATCAGGTCTATCAGATGCTGCAATGATATTTCCAATATCTCTAATAGCTATCGAGAAAACGAGGAAATTGTTTGGGAAAAAATATACGGTTTAATTTTACTGCGTAATTATCAGTCATAGAACAAATATTCATAATTACAGTTGTAGAGTTTAATTAGGTCTATCAGATGCTGCAATGATATTTCCAATATCTCTAATAGCTATGGAAAAAACGAGGAAATTGTTTAGGAAAAAATATACGCTTTAATTTTATTGCGTAATTATCGGTCATAGAACAAATATTCATAATTACAGTTGTAGAGTTTAATTAGATCTATCAGATGCTGCAATGATATTTCCAATATCTCTAATAGCTTTCGAGAAAAGGAGGAAATTATTTTGGAAAAAATATACGGTTTAATTTTATTGCGTAATTATCGGTCATAGAACAACTATTCATAATTACCGTTGTAGAGTTTAATTAGGCCCATCAAATGCTGCAATGATATTTCCAATATCTCTAATAGCTTTCGAGAAAAAGATTAAATTGTTTTGGAAAAAATATACGGTTTAATTTTTCTGCGTAATTATCAGTCATAAAACAAATATTCATAATTACAGTTGAAGAGTTTAATTAGGTCTATCAGATGCTGCAATGATATTTCCAATATCTCTAATAGCTATCGAGAAAACGAGGAAATTGTTTGGGAAAAAATATACGCTTTAATTTTATTGCGTAATTATCGGTCATAGAACAAATATTCATAATTACAGTTGTAGAGTTTAATTAGGTCTACCAGATGCTGCAATGATATTTCCAATATCTCTAATAGCTATCGAGAAAACGAGGAAATTGTTTTGGAAAAAATATACGGTTTAATTTTATTGCGTAATTATCGGTCATGGAACAAATATTCATAATTACAGTTGTAGAGTTTAATTAGGTCCATCAGCTGCTGCAATGATATTTCCAATATCTCTAATAGCTTTCGAGAAAAGGAGGAAATTATTTTTGAAAAAATATACGGTTTAATTTTATTGCGTAATTATCGGTCATAGAACAAATATTCATAATTACAGATGTAGAGTTTAATTAGGTCTATAATTACAGATGTATAGTTTAATCAGGTCTATCAGATGCTGCAATGATATTTCCAATATCTCTAATAGCTATCGAGAAAACGAGGAAATTGTTTGGGAAAAAATATACGGTTTAATTTTACTGCGTAATTATCAGTCATAGAACAAATATTCATAATTACAGTTGTAGAGTTTAATTAGGTCTATCAGATGCTGCAATGATATTTCCAATATCTCTAATAGCTATGGAAAAAACGAGGAAATTGTTTAGGAAAAAATATACGCTTTAATTTTATTGCGTAATTATCGGTCATAGAACAAATATTCATAATTACAGTTGTAGAGTTTAATTAGATCTATCAGATGCTGCAATGATATTTCCAATATCTCTAATAGCTTTCGAGAAAAGGAGGAAATTATTTTGGAAAAAATATACGGTTTAATTTTATTGCGTAATTATCGGTCATAGAACAACTATTCATAATTACCGTTGTAGAGTTTAATTAGGCCCATCAAATGCTGCAATGATATTTCCAATATCTCTAATAGCTTTCGAGAAAAAGATTAAATTGTTTTGGAAAAAATATACGGTTTAATTTTTCTGCGTAATTATCAGTCATAAAACAAATATTCATAATTACAGTTGAAGAGTTTAATTAGGTCTATCAGATGCTGCAATGATATTTCCAATATCTCTAATAGCTATCGAGAAAACGAGGAAATTGTTTGGGAAAAAATATACGCTTTAATTTTATTGCGTAATTATCGGTCATAGAACAAATATTCATAATTACAGTTGTAGAGTTTAATTAGGTCTACCAGATGCTGCAATGATATTTCCAATATCTCTAATAGCTATCGAGAAAACGAGGAAATTGTTTTGGAAAAAATATACGGTTTAATTTTATTGCGTAATTATCGGTCATGGAACAAATATTCATAATTACAGTTGTAGAGTTTAATTAGGTCCATCAGCTGCTGCAATGATATTTCCAATATCTCTAATAGCTTTCGAGAAAAGGAGGAAATTATTTTTGAAAAAATATACGGTTTAATTTTATTGCGTAATTATCGGTCATAGAACAAATATTCATAATTACAGATGTAGAGTTTAATTAGGTCTATAATTACAGATGTATAGTTTAATCAGGTCTATCAGATGCTGCAATGATATTTCCAATATCTCTAATAGCTATCGAGAAAACGAGGAAATTGTTTGGGAAAAAATATACGGTTTAATTTTACTGCGTAATTATCAGTCATAGAACAAATATTCATAATTACAGTTGTAGAGTTTAATTAGGTCTATCAGATGCTGCAATGATATTTCCAATATCTCTAATAGCTATGGAAAAAACGAGGAAATTGTTTAGGAAAAAATATACGCTTTAATTTTATTGCGTAATTATCGGTCATAGAACAAATATTCATAATTACAGTTGTAGAGTTTAATTAGATCTATCAGATGCTGCAATGATATTTCCAATATCTCTAATAGCTTTCGAGAAAAGGAGGAAATTATTTTGGAAAAAATATACGGTTTAATTTTATTGCGTAATTATCGGTCATAGAACAACTATTCATAATTACCGTTGTAGAGTTTAATTAGGCCCATCAAATGCTGCAATGATATTTCCAATATCTCTAATAGCTTTCGAGAAAAAGATTAAATTGTTTTGGAAAAAATATACGGTTTAATTTTTCTGCGTAATTATCAGTCATAAAACAAATATTCATAATTACAGTTGAAGAGTTTAATTAGGTCTATCAGATGCTGCAATGATATTTCCAATATCTCTAATAGCTATCGAGAAAACGAGGAAATTGTTTGGGAAAAAATATACGCTTTAATTTTATTGCGTAATTATCGGTCATAGAACAAATATTCATAATTACAGTTGTAGAGTTTAATTAGGTCTACCAGATGCTGCAATGATATTTCCAATATCTCTAATAGCTATCGAGAAAACGAGGAAATTGTTTTGGAAAAAATATACGGTTTAATTTTATTGCGTAATTATCGGTCATGGAACAAATATTCATAATTACAGTTGTAGAGTTTAATTAGGTCCATCAGCTGCTGCAATGATATTTCCAATATCTCTAATAGCTTTCGAGAAAAGGAGGAAATTATTTTTGAAAAAATATACGGTTTAATTTTATTGCGTAATTATCGGTCATAGAACAAATATTCATAATTACAGATGTAGAGTTTAATTAGGTCTATAATTACAGATGTATAGTTTAATCAGGTCTATCAGATGCTGCAATGATATTTCCAATATCTCTAATAGCTATCGAGAAAACGAGGAAATTGTTTGGGAAAAAATATACGGTTTAATTTTACTGCGTAATTATCAGTCATAGAACAAATATTCATAATTACAGTTGTAGAGTTTAATTAGGTCTATCAGATGCTGCAATGATATTTCCAATATCTCTAATAGCTATGGAAAAAACGAGGAAATTGTTTAGGAAAAAATATACGCTTTAATTTTATTGCGTAATTATCGGTCATAGAACAAATATTCATAATTACAGTTGTAGAGTTTAATTAGATCTATCAGATGCTGCAATGATATTTCCAATATCTCTAATAGCTTTCGAGAAAAGGAGGAAATTATTTTGGAAAAAATATACGGTTTAATTTTATTGCGTAATTATCGGTCATAGAACAACTATTCATAATTACCGTTGTAGAGTTTAATTAGGCCCATCAAATGCTGCAATGATATTTCCAATATCTCTAATAGCTTTCGAGAAAAAGATTAAATTGTTTTGGAAAAAATATACGGTTTAATTTTTCTGCGTAATTATCAGTCATAAAACAAATATTCATAATTACAGTTGAAGAGTTTAATTAGGTCTATCAGATGCTGCAATGATATTTCCAATATCTCTAATAGCTATCGAGAAAACGAGGAAATTGTTTGGGAAAAAATATACGCTTTAATTTTATTGCGTAATTATCGGTCATAGAACAAATATTCATAATTACAGTTGTAGAGTTTAATTAGGTCTACCAGATGCTGCAATGATATTTCCAATATCTCTAATAGCTATCGAGAAAACGAGGAAATTGTTTTGGAAAAAATATACGGTTTAATTTTATTGCGTAATTATCGGTCATGGAACAAATATTCATAATTACAGTTGTAGAGTTTAATTAGGTCCATCAGCTGCTGCAATGATATTTCCAATATCTCTAATAGCTTTCGAGAAAAGGAGGAAATTATTTTTGAAAAAATATACGGTTTAATTTTATTGCGTAATTATCGGTCATAGAACAAATATTCATAATTACAGATGTAGAGTTTAATTAGGTCTATAATTACAGATGTATAGTTTAATCAGGTCTATCAGATGCTGCAATGATATTTCCAATATCTCTAATAGCTATCGAGAAAACGAGGAAATTGTTTGGGAAAAAATATACGGTTTAATTTTACTGCGTAATTATCAGTCATAGAACAAATATTCATAATTACAGTTGTAGAGTTTAATTAGGTCTATCAGATGCTGCAATGATATTTCCAATATCTCTAATAGCTATGGAAAAAACGAGGAAATTGTTTAGGAAAAAATATACGCTTTAATTTTATTGCGTAATTATCGGTCATAGAACAAATATTCATAATTACAGTTGTAGAGTTTAATTAGATCTATCAGATGCTGCAATGATATTTCCAATATCTCTAATAGCTTTCGAGAAAAGGAGGAAATTATTTTGGAAAAAATATACGGTTTAATTTTATTGCGTAATTATCGGTCATAGAACAACTATTCATAATTACCGTTGTAGAGTTTAATTAGGCCCATCAAATGCTGCAATGATATTTCCAATATCTCTAATAGCTTTCGAGAAAAAGATTAAATTGTTTTGGAAAAAATATACGGTTTAATTTTTCTGCGTAATTATCAGTCATAAAACAAATATTCATAATTACAGTTGAAGAGTTTAATTAGGTCTATCAGATGCTGCAATGATATTTCCAATATCTCTAATAGCTATCGAGAAAACGAGGAAATTGTTTGGGAAAAAATATACGCTTTAATTTTATTGCGTAATTATCGGTCATAGAACAAATATTCATAATTACAGTTGTAGAGTTTAATTAGGTCTACCAGATGCTGCAATGATATTTCCAATATCTCTAATAGCTATCGAGAAAACGAGGAAATTGTTTTGGAAAAAATATACGGTTTAATTTTATTGCGTAATTATCGGTCATGGAACAAATATTCATAATTACAGTTGTAGAGTTTAATTAGGTCCATCAGCTGCTGCAATGATATTTCCAATATCTCTAATAGCTTTCGAGAAAAGGAGGAAATTATTTTTGAAAAAATATACGGTTTAATTTTATTGCGTAATTATCGGTCATAGAACAAATATTCATAATTACAGATGTAGAGTTTAATTAGGTCTATAATTACAGATGTATAGTTTAATCAGGTCTATCAGATGCTGCAATGATATTTCCAATATCTCTAATAGCTATCGAGAAAACGAGGAAATTGTTTGGGAAAAAATATACGGTTTAATTTTACTGCGTAATTATCAGTCATAGAACAAATATTCATAATTACAGTTGTAGAGTTTAATTAGGTCTATCAGATGCTGCAATGATATTTCCAATATCTCTAATAGCTATGGAAAAAACGAGGAAATTGTTTAGGAAAAAATATACGCTTTAATTTTATTGCGTAATTATCGGTCATAGAACAAATATTCATAATTACAGTTGTAGAGTTTAATTAGATCTATCAGATGCTGCAATGATATTTCCAATATCTCTAATAGCTTTCGAGAAAAGGAGGAAATTATTTTGGAAAAAATATACGGTTTAATTTTATTGCGTAATTATCGGTCATAGAACAACTATTCATAATTACCGTTGTAGAGTTTAATTAGGCCCATCAAATGCTGCAATGATATTTCCAATATCTCTAATAGCTTTCGAGAAAAAGATTAAATTGTTTTGGAAAAAATATACGGTTTAATTTTTCTGCGTAATTATCAGTCATAAAACAAATATTCATAATTACAGTTGAAGAGTTTAATTAGGTCTATCAGATGCTGCAATGATATTTCCAATATCTCTAATAGCTATCGAGAAAACGAGGAAATTGTTTGGGAAAAAATATACGCTTTAATTTTATTGCGTAATTATCGGTCATAGAACAAATATTCATAATTACAGTTGTAGAGTTTAATTAGGTCTACCAGATGCTGCAATGATATTTCCAATATCTCTAATAGCTATCGAGAAAACGAGGAAATTGTTTTGGAAAAAATATACGGTTTAATTTTATTGCGTAATTATCGGTCATGGAACAAATATTCATAATTACAGTTGTAGAGTTTAATTAGGTCCATCAGCTGCTGCAATGATATTTCCAATATCTCTAATAGCTTTCGAGAAAAGGAGGAAATTATTTTTGAAAAAATATACGGTTTAATTTTATTGCGTAATTATCGGTCATAGAACAAATATTCATAATTACAGATGTAGAGTTTAATTAGGTCTATAATTACAGATGTATAGTTTAATCAGGTCTATCAGATGCTGCAATGATATTTCCAATATCTCTAATAGCTATCGAGAAAACGAGGAAATTGTTTGGGAAAAAATATACGGTTTAATTTTACTGCGTAATTATCAGTCATAGAACAAATATTCATAATTACAGTTGTAGAGTTTAATTAGGTCTATCAGATGCTGCAATGATATTTCCAATATCTCTAATAGCTATGGAAAAAACGAGGAAATTGTTTAGGAAAAAATATACGCTTTAATTTTATTGCGTAATTATCGGTCATAGAACAAATATTCATAATTACAGTTGTAGAGTTTAATTAGATCTATCAGATGCTGCAATGATATTTCCAATATCTCTAATAGCTTTCGAGAAAAGGAGGAAATTATTTTGGAAAAAATATACGGTTTAATTTTATTGCGTAATTATCGGTCATAGAACAACTATTCATAATTACCGTTGTAGAGTTTAATTAGGCCCATCAAATGCTGCAATGATATTTCCAATATCTCTAATAGCTTTCGAGAAAAAGATTAAATTGTTTTGGAAAAAATATACGGTTTAATTTTTCTGCGTAATTATCAGTCATAAAACAAATATTCATAATTACAGTTGAAGAGTTTAATTAGGTCTATCAGATGCTGCAATGATATTTCCAATATCTCTAATAGCTATCGAGAAAACGAGGAAATTGTTTGGGAAAAAATATACGCTTTAATTTTATTGCGTAATTATCGGTCATAGAACAAATATTCATAATTACAGTTGTAGAGTTTAATTAGGTCTACCAGATGCTGCAATGATATTTCCAATATCTCTAATAGCTATCGAGAAAACGAGGAAATTGTTTTGGAAAAAATATACGGTTTAATTTTATTGCGTAATTATCGGTCATGGAACAAATATTCATAATTACAGTTGTAGAGTTTAATTAGGTCCATCAGCTGCTGCAATGATATTTCCAATATCTCTAATAGCTTTCGAGAAAAGGAGGAAATTATTTTTGAAAAAATATACGGTTTAATTTTATTGCGTAATTATCGGTCATAGAACAAATATTCATAATTACAGATGTAGAGTTTAATTAGGTCTATAATTACAGATGTATAGTTTAATCAGGTCTATCAGATGCTGCAATGATATTTCCAATATCTCTAATAGCTATCGAGAAAACGAGGAAATTGTTTGGGAAAAAATATACGGTTTAATTTTACTGCGTAATTATCAGTCATAGAACAAATATTCATAATTACAGTTGTAGAGTTTAATTAGGTCTATCAGATGCTGCAATGATATTTCCAATATCTCTAATAGCTATGGAAAAAACGAGGAAATTGTTTAGGAAAAAATATACGCTTTAATTTTATTGCGTAATTATCGGTCATAGAACAAATATTCATAATTACAGTTGTAGAGTTTAATTAGATCTATCAGATGCTGCAATGATATTTCCAATATCTCTAATAGCTTTCGAGAAAAGGAGGAAATTATTTTGGAAAAAATATACGGTTTAATTTTATTGCGTAATTATCGGTCATAGAACAACTATTCATAATTACCGTTGTAGAGTTTAATTAGGCCCATCAAATGCTGCAATGATATTTCCAATATCTCTAATAGCTTTCGAGAAAAAGATTAAATTGTTTTGGAAAAAATATACGGTTTAATTTTTCTGCGTAATTATCAGTCATAAAACAAATATTCATAATTACAGTTGAAGAGTTTAATTAGGTCTATCAGATGCTGCAATGATATTTCCAATATCTCTAATAGCTATCGAGAAAACGAGGAAATTGTTTGGGAAAAAATATACGCTTTAATTTTATTGCGTAATTATCGGTCATAGAACAAATATTCATAGTTACAGTTGTAGAGTTTAATTAGGTCTACCAGATGCTGCAATGATATTTCCAATATCTCTAATAGCTATCGAGAAAACGAGGAAATTGTTTTGGAAAAAATATACGGTTTAATTTTATTGCGTAATTATCGGTCATGGAACAAATATTCATAATTACAGTTGTAGAGTTTAATTAGGTCCATCAGCTGCTGCAATGATATTTCCAATATCTCTAATAGCTTTCGAGAAAAGGAGGAAATTATTTTTGAAAAAATATACGGTTTAATTTTATTGCGTAATTATCGGTCATAGAACAAATATTCATAATTACAGATGTAGAGTTTAATTAGGTCTATAATTACAGATGTATAGTTTAATCAGGTCTATCAGATGCTGCAATGATATTTCCAATATCTCTAATAGCTATCGAGAAAACGAGGAAATTGTTTGGGAAAAAATATACGGTTTAATTTTACTGCGTAATTATCAGTCATAGAACAAATATTCATAATTACAGTTGTAGAGTTTAATTAGGTCTATCAGATGCTGCAATGATATTTCCAATATCTCTAATAGCTATGGAAAAAACGAGGAAATTGTTTAGGAAAAAATATACGCTTTAATTTTATTGCGTAATTATCGGTCATAGAACAAATATTCATAATTACAGTTGTAGAGTTTAATTAGATCTATCAGATGCTGCAATGATATTTCCAATATCTCTAATAGCTTTCGAGAAAAGGAGGAAATTATTTTGGAAAAAATATACGGTTTAATTTTATTGCGTAATTATCGGTCATAGAACAACTATTCATAATTACCGTTGTAGAGTTTAATTAGGCCCATCAAATGCTGCAATGATATTTCCAATATCTCTAATAGCTTTCGAGAAAAAGATTAAATTGTTTTGGAAAAAATATACGGTTTAATTTTTCTGCGTAATTATCAGTCATAAAACAAATATTCATAATTACAGTTGAAGAGTTTAATTAGGTCTATCAGATGCTGCAATGATATTTCCAATATCTCTAATAGCTATCGAGAAAACGAGGAAATTGTTTGGGAAAAAATATACGCTTTAATTTTATTGCGTAATTATCGGTCATAGAACAAATATTCATAATTACAGTTGTAGAGTTTAATTAGGTCTACCAGATGCTGCAATGATATTTCCAATATCTCTAATAGCTATCGAGAAAACGAGGAAATTGTTTTGGAAAAAATATACGGTTTAATTTTATTGCGTAATTATCGGTCATGGAACAAATATTCATAATTACAGTTGTAGAGTTTAATTAGGTCCATCAGCTGCTGCAATGATATTTCCAATATCTCTAATAGCTTTCGAGAAAAGGAGGAAATTATTTTTGAAAAAATATACGGTTTAATTTTATTGCGTAATTATCGGTCATAGAACAAATATTCATAATTACAGATGTAGAGTTTAATTAGGTCTATAATTACAGATGTATAGTTTAATCAGGTCTATCAGATGCTGCAATGATATTTCCAATATCTCTAATAGCTATCGAGAAAACGAGGAAATTGTTTGGGAAAAAATATACGGTTTAATTTTACTGCGTAATTATCAGTCATAGAACAAATATTCATAATTACAGTTGTAGAGTTTAATTAGGTCTATCAGATGCTGCAATGATATTTCCAATATCTCTAATAGCTATGGAAAAAACGAGGAAATTGTTTAGGAAAAAATATACGCTTTAATTTTATTGCGTAATTATCGGTCATAGAACAAATATTCATAATTACAGTTGTAGAGTTTAATTAGATCTATCAGATGCTGCAATGATATTTCCAATATCTCTAATAGCTTTCGAGAAAAGGAGGAAATTATTTTGGAAAAAATATACGGTTTAATTTTATTGCGTAATTATCGGTCATAGAACAACTATTCATAATTACCGTTGTAGAGTTTAATTAGGCCCATCAAATGCTGCAATGATATTTCCAATATCTCTAATAGCTTTCGAGAAAAAGATTAAATTGTTTTGGAAAAAATATACGGTTTAATTTTTCTGCGTAATTATCAGTCATAAAACAAATATTCATAATTACAGTTGAAGAGTTTAATTAGGTCTATCAGATGCTGCAATGATATTTCCAATATCTCTAATAGCTATCGAGAAAACGAGGAAATTGTTTGGGAAAAAATATACGCTTTAATTTTATTGCGTAATTATCGGTCATAGAACAAATATTCATAATTACAGTTGTAGAGTTTAATTAGGTCTACCAGATGCTGCAATGATATTTCCAATATCTCTAATAGCTATCGAGAAAACGAGGAAATTGTTTTGGAAAAAATATACGGTTTAATTTTATTGCGTAATTATCGGTCATGGAACAAATATTCATAATTACAGTTGTAGAGTTTAATTAGGTCCATCAGCTGCTGCAATGATATTTCCAATATCTCTAATAGCTTTCGAGAAAAGGAGGAAATTATTTTTGAAAAAATATACGGTTTAATTTTATTGCGTAATTATCGGTCATAGAACAAATATTCATAATTACAGATGTAGAGTTTAATTAGGTCTATAATTACAGATGTATAGTTTAATCAGGTCTATCAGATGCTGCAATGATATTTCCAATATCTCTAATAGCTATCGAGAAAACGAGGAAATTGTTTGGGAAAAAATATACGGTTTAATTTTACTGCGTAATTATCAGTCATAGAACAAATATTCATAATTACAGTTGTAGAGTTTAATTAGGTCTATCAGATGCTGCAATGATATTTCCAATATCTCTAATAGCTATGGAAAAAACGAGGAAATTGTTTAGGAAAAAATATACGCTTTAATTTTATTGCGTAATTATCGGTCATAGAACAAATATTCATAATTACAGTTGTAGAGTTTAATTAGATCTATCAGATGCTGCAATGATATTTCCAATATCTCTAATAGCTTTCGAGAAAAGGAGGAAATTATTTTGGAAAAAATATACGGTTTAATTTTATTGCGTAATTATCGGTCATAGAACAACTATTCATAATTACCGTTGTAGAGTTTAATTAGGCCCATCAAATGCTGCAATGATATTTCCAATATCTCTAATAGCTTTCGAGAAAAAGATTAAATTGTTTTGGAAAAAATATACGGTTTAATTTTTCTGCGTAATTATCAGTCATAAAACAAATATTCATAATTACAGTTGAAGAGTTTAATTAGGTCTATCAGATGCTGCAATGATATTTCCAATATCTCTAATAGCTATCGAGAAAACGAGGAAATTGTTTGGGAAAAAATATACGCTTTAATTTTATTGCGTAATTATCGGTCATAGAACAAATATTCATAATTACAGTTGTAGAGTTTAATTAGGTCTACCAGATGCTGCAATGATATTTCCAATATCTCTAATAGCTATCGAGAAAACGAGGAAATTGTTTTGGAAAAAATATACGGTTTAATTTTATTGCGTAATTATCGGTCATGGAACAAATATTCATAATTACAGTTGTAGAGTTTAATTAGGTCCATCAGCTGCTGCAATGATATTTCCAATATCTCTAATAGCTTTCGAGAAAAGGAGGAAATTATTTTTGAAAAAATATACGGTTTAATTTTATTGCGTAATTATCGGTCATAGAACAAATATTCATAATTACAGATGTAGAGTTTAATTAGGTCTATAATTACAGATGTATAGTTTAATCAGGTCTATCAGATGCTGCAATGATATTTCCAATATCTCTAATAGCTATCGAGAAAACGAGGAAATTGTTTGGGAAAAAATATACGGTTTAATTTTACTGCGTAATTATCAGTCATAGAACAAATATTCATAATTACAGTTGTAGAGTTTAATTAGGTCTATCAGATGCTGCAATGATATTTCCAATATCTCTAATAGCTATGGAAAAAACGAGGAAATTGTTTAGGAAAAAATATACGCTTTAATTTTATTGCGTAATTATCGGTCATAGAACAAATATTCATAATTACAGTTGTAGAGTTTAATTAGATCTATCAGATGCTGCAATGATATTTCCAATATCTCTAATAGCTTTCGAGAAAAGGAGGAAATTATTTTGGAAAAAATATACGGTTTAATTTTATTGCGTAATTATCGGTCATAGAACAACTATTCATAATTACCGTTGTAGAGTTTAATTAGGCCCATCAAATGCTGCAATGATATTTCCAATATCTCTAATAGCTTTCGAGAAAAAGATTAAATTGTTTTGGAAAAAATATACGGTTTAATTTTTCTGCGTAATTATCAGTCATAAAACAAATATTCATAATTACAGTTGAAGAGTTTAATTAGGTCTATCAGATGCTGCAATGATATTTCCAATATCTCTAATAGCTATCGAGAAAACGAGGAAATTGTTTGGGAAAAAATATACGCTTTAATTTTATTGCGTAATTATCGGTCATAGAACAAATATTCATAATTACAGTTGTAGAGTTTAATTAGGTCTACCAGATGCTGCAATGATATTTCCAATATCTCTAATAGCTATCGAGAAAACGAGGAAATTGTTTTGGAAAAAATATACGGTTTAATTTTATTGCGTAATTATCGGTCATGGAACAAATATTCATAATTACAGTTGTAGAGTTTAATTAGGTCCATCAGCTGCTGCAATGATATTTCCAATATCTCTAATAGCTTTCGAGAAAAGGAGGAAATTATTTTTGAAAAAATATACGGTTTAATTTTATTGCGTAATTATCGGTCATAGAACAAATATTCATAATTACAGATGTAGAGTTTAATTAGGTCTATAATTACAGATGTATAGTTTAATCAGGTCTATCAGATGCTGCAATGATATTTCCAATATCTCTAATAGCTATCGAGAAAACGAGGAAATTGTTTGGGAAAAAATATACGGTTTAATTTTACTGCGTAATTATCAGTCATAGAACAAATATTCATAATTACAGTTGTAGAGTTTAATTAGGTCTATCAGATGCTGCAATGATATTTCCAATATCTCTAATAGCTATGGAAAAAACGAGGAAATTGTTTAGGAAAAAATATACGCTTTAATTTTATTGCGTAATTATCGGTCATAGAACAAATATTCATAATTACAGTTGTAGAGTTTAATTAGATCTATCAGATGCTGCAATGATATTTCCAATATCTCTAATAGCTTTCGAGAAAAGGAGGAAATTATTTTGGAAAAAATATACGGTTTAATTTTATTGCGTAATTATCGGTCATAGAACAACTATTCATAATTACCGTTGTAGAGTTTAATTAGGCCCATCAAATGCTGCAATGATATTTCCAATATCTCTAATAGCTTTCGAGAAAAAGATTAAATTGTTTTGGAAAAAATATACGGTTTAATTTTTCTGCGTAATTATCAGTCATAAAACAAATATTCATAATTACAGTTGAAGAGTTTAATTAGGTCTATCAGATGCTGCAATGATATTTCCAATATCTCTAATAGCTATCGAGAAAACGAGGAAATTGTTTGGGAAAAAATATACGCTTTAATTTTATTGCGTAATTATCGGTCATAGAACAAATATTCATAATTACAGTTGTAGAGTTTAATTAGGTCTACCAGATGCTGCAATGATATTTCCAATATCTCTAATAGCTATCGAGAAAACGAGGAAATTGTTTTGGAAAAAATATACGGTTTAATTTTATTGCGTAATTATCGGTCATGGAACAAATATTCATAATTACAGTTGTAGAGTTTAATTAGGTCCATCAGCTGCTGCAATGATATTTCCAATATCTCTAATAGCTTTCGAGAAAAGGAGGAAATTATTTTTGAAAAAATATACGGTTTAATTTTATTGCGTAATTATCGGTCATAGAACAAATATTCATAATTACAGATGTAGAGTTTAATTAGGTCTATAATTACAGATGTATAGTTTAATCAGGTCTATCAGATGCTGCAATGATATTTCCAATATCTCTAATAGCTATCGAGAAAACGAGGAAATTGTTTGGGAAAAAATATACGGTTTAATTTTACTGCGTAATTATCAGTCATAGAACAAATATTCATAATTACAGTTGTAGAGTTTAATTAGGTCTATCAGATGCTGCAATGATATTTCCAATATCTCTAATAGCTATGGAAAAAACGAGGAAATTGTTTAGGAAAAAATATACGCTTTAATTTTATTGCGTAATTATCGGTCATAGAACAAATATTCATAATTACAGTTGTAGAGTTTAATTAGATCTATCAGATGCTGCAATGATATTTCCAATATCTCTAATAGCTTTCGAGAAAAGGAGGAAATTATTTTGGAAAAAATATACGGTTTAATTTTATTGCGTAATTATCGGTCATAGAACAACTATTCATAATTACCGTTGTAGAGTTTAATTAGGCCCATCAAATGCTGCAATGATATTTCCAATATCTCTAATAGCTTTCGAGAAAAAGATTAAATTGTTTTGGAAAAAATATACGGTTTAATTTTTCTGCGTAATTATCAGTCATAAAACAAATATTCATAATTACAGTTGAAGAGTTTAATTAGGTCTATCAGATGCTGCAATGATATTTCCAATATCTCTAATAGCTATCGAGAAAACGAGGAAATTGTTTGGGAAAAAATATACGCTTTAATTTTATTGCGTAATTATCGGTCATAGAACAAATATTCATAATTACAGTTGTAGAGTTTAATTAGGTCTACCAGATGCTGCAATGATATTTCCAATATCTCTAATAGCTATCGAGAAAACGAGGAAATTGTTTTGGAAAAAATATACGGTTTAATTTTATTGCGTAATTATCGGTCATGGAACAAATATTCATAATTACAGTTGTAGAGTTTAATTAGGTCCATCAGCTGCTGCAATGATATTTCCAATATCTCTAATAGCTTTCGAGAAAAGGAGGAAATTATTTTTGAAAAAATATACGGTTTAATTTTATTGCGTAATTATCGGTCATAGAACAAATATTCATAATTACAGATGTAGAGTTTAATTAGGTCTATAATTACAGATGTATAGTTTAATCAGGTCTATCAGATGCTGCAATGATATTTCCAATATCTCTAATAGCTATCGAGAAAACGAGGAAATTGTTTGGGAAAAAATATACGGTTTAATTTTACTGCGTAATTATCAGTCATAGAACAAATATTCATAATTACAGTTGTAGAGTTTAATTAGGTCTATCAGATGCTGCAATGATATTTCCAATATCTCTAATAGCTATGGAAAAAACGAGGAAATTGTTTAGGAAAAAATATACGCTTTAATTTTATTGCGTAATTATCGGTCATAGAACAAATATTCATAATTACAGTTGTAGAGTTTAATTAGATCTATCAGATGCTGCAATGATATTTCCAATATCTCTAATAGCTTTCGAGAAAAGGAGGAAATTATTTTGGAAAAAATATACGGTTTAATTTTATTGCGTAATTATCGGTCATAGAACAACTATTCATAATTACCGTTGTAGAGTTTAATTAGGCCCATCAAATGCTGCAATGATATTTCCAATATCTCTAATAGCTTTCGAGAAAAAGATTAAATTGTTTTGGAAAAAATATACGGTTTAATTTTTCTGCGTAATTATCAGTCATAAAACAAATATTCATAATTACAGTTGAAGAGTTTAATTAGGTCTATCAGATGCTGCAATGATATTTCCAATATCTCTAATAGCTATCGAGAAAACGAGGAAATTGTTTGGGAAAAAATATACGCTTTAATTTTATTGCGTAATTATCGGTCATAGAACAAATATTCATAATTACAGTTGTAGAGTTTAATTAGGTCTACCAGATGCTGCAATGATATTTCCAATATCTCTAATAGCTATCGAGAAAACGAGGAAATTGTTTTGGAAAAAATATACGGTTTAATTTTATTGCGTAATTATCGGTCATGGAACAAATATTCATAATTACAGTTGTAGAGTTTAATTAGGTCCATCAGCTGCTGCAATGATATTTCCAATATCTCTAATAGCTTTCGAGAAAAGGAGGAAATTATTTTTGAAAAAATATACGGTTTAATTTTATTGCGTAATTATCGGTCATAGAACAAATATTCATAATTACAGATGTAGAGTTTAATTAGGTCTATAATTACAGATGTATAGTTTAATCAGGTCTATCAGATGCTGCAATGATATTTCCAATATCTCTAATAGCTATCGAGAAAACGAGGAAATTGTTTGGGAAAAAATATACGGTTTAATTTTACTGCGTAATTATCAGTCATAGAACAAATATTCATAATTACAGTTGTAGAGTTTAATTAGGTCTATCAGATGCTGCAATGATATTTCCAATATCTCTAATAGCTATGGAAAAAACGAGGAAATTGTTTAGGAAAAAATATACGCTTTAATTTTATTGCGTAATTATCGGTCATAGAACAAATATTCATAATTACAGTTGTAGAGTTTAATTAGATCTATCAGATGCTGCAATGATATTTCCAATATCTCTAATAGCTTTCGAGAAAAGGAGGAAATTATTTTGGAAAAAATATACGGTTTAATTTTATTGCGTAATTATCGGTCATAGAACAACTATTCATAATTACCGTTGTAGAGTTTAATTAGGCCCATCAAATGCTGCAATGATATTTCCAATATCTCTAATAGCTTTCGAGAAAAAGATTAAATTGTTTTGGAAAAAATATACGGTTTAATTTTTCTGCGTAATTATCAGTCATAAAACAAATATTCATAATTACAGTTGAAGAGTTTAATTAGGTCTATCAGATGCTGCAATGATATTTCCAATATCTCTAATAGCTATCGAGAAAACGAGGAAATTGTTTGGGAAAAAATATACGCTTTAATTTTATTGCGTAATTATCGGTCATAGAACAAATATTCATAATTACAGTTGTAGAGTTTAATTAGGTCTACCAGATGCTGCAATGATATTTCCAATATCTCTAATAGCTATCGAGAAAACGAGGAAATTGTTTTGGAAAAAATATACGGTTTAATTTTATTGCGTAATTATCGGTCATGGAACAAATATTCATAATTACAGTTGTAGAGTTTAATTAGGTCCATCAGCTGCTGCAATGATATTTCCAATATCTCTAATAGCTTTCGAGAAAAGGAGGAAATTATTTTTGAAAAAATATACGGTTTAATTTTATTGCGTAATTATCGGTCATAGAACAAATATTCATAATTACAGATGTAGAGTTTAATTAGGTCTATAATTACAGATGTATAGTTTAATCAGGTCTATCAGATGCTGCAATGATATTTCCAATATCTCTAATAGCTTTCGAGAAAAGGAGGAAATTATTTTGGAAAAAATATACGGTTTAATTTTATTGCGTAATTATCGGTCATAGAACAACTATTCATAATTACCGTTGTAGAGTTTAATTAGGCCCATCAAATGCTGCAATGATATTTCCAATATCTCTAATAGCTTTCGAGAAAAAGATTAAATTGTTTTGGAAAAAATATACGGTTTAATTTTTCTGCGTAATTATCAGTCATAAAACAAATATTCATAATTACAGTTGAAGAGTTTAATTAGGTCTATCAGATGCTGCAATGATATTTCCAATATCTCTAATAGCTATCGAGAAAACGAGGAAATTGTTTGGGAAAAAATATACGCTTTAATTTTATTGCGTAATTATCGGTCATAGAACAAATATTCATAATTACAGTTGTAGAGTTTAATTAGATCTATCAGATGCTGCAATGATATTTCCAATATCTCTAATAGCTTTCGAGAAAAGGAGGAAATTATTTTGGAAAAAATATACGGTTTAATTTTATTGCGTAATTATCGGTCATAGAACAACTATTCATAATTACCGTTGTAGAGTTTAATTAGGCCCATCAAATGCTGCAATGATATTTCCAATATCTCTAATAGCTTTCGAGAAAAAGATTAAATTGTTTTGGAAAAAATATACGGTTTAATTTTTCTGCGTAATTATCAGTCATAAAACAAATATTCATAATTACAGTTGAAGAGTTTAATTAGGTCTATCAGATGCTGCAATGATATTTCCAATATCTCTAATAGCTATCGAGAAAACGAGGAAATTGTTTGGGAAAAAATATACGCTTTAATTTTATTGCGTAATTATCGGTCATAGAACAAATATTCATAATTACAGTTGTAGAGTTTAATTAGGTCTACCAGATGCTGCAATGATATTTCCAATATCTCTAATAGCTATCGAGAAAACGAGGAAATTGTTTTGGAAAAAATATACGGTTTAATTTTATTGCGTAATTATCGGTCATGGAACAAATATTCATAATTACAGTTGTAGAGTTTAATTAGGTCCATCAGCTGCTGCAATGATATTTCCAATATCTCTAATAGCTTTCGAGAAAAGGAGGAAATTATTTTTGAAAAAATATACGGTTTAATTTTATTGCGTAATTATCGGTCATAGAACAAATATTCATAATTACAGATGTAGAGTTTAATTAGGTCTATAATTACAGATGTATAGTTTAATCAGGTCTATCAGATGCTGCAATGATATTTCCAATATCTCTAATAGCTATCGAGAAAACGAGGAAATTGTTTGGGAAAAAATATACGGTTTAATTTTACTGCGTAATTATCAGTCATAGAACAAATATTCATAATTACAGTTGTAGAGTTTAATTAGGTCTATCAGATGCTGCAATGATATTTCCAATATCTCTAATAGCTATGGAAAAAACGAGGAAATTGTTTAGGAAAAAATATACGCTTTAATTTTATTGCGTAATTATCGGTCATAGAACAAATATTCATAATTACAGTTGTAGAGTTTAATTAGATCTATCAGATGCTGCAATGATATTTCCAATATCTCTAATAGCTTTCGAGAAAAGGAGGAAATTATTTTGGAAAAAATATACGGTTTAATTTTATTGCGTAATTATCGGTCATAGAACAACTATTCATAATTACCGTTGTAGAGTTTAATTAGGCCCATCAAATGCTGCAATGATATTTCCAATATCTCTAATAGCTTTCGAGAAAAAGATTAAATTGTTTTGGAAAAAATATACGGTTTAATTTTTCTGCGTAATTATCAGTCATAAAACAAATATTCATAATTACAGTTGAAGAGTTTAATTAGGTCTATCAGATGCTGCAATGATATTTCCAATATCTCTAATAGCTATCGAGAAAACGAGGAAATTGTTTGGGAAAAAATATACGCTTTAATTTTATTGCGTAATTATCGGTCATAGAACAAATATTCATAATTACAGTTGTAGAGTTTAATTAGGTCTACCAGATGCTGCAATGATATTTCCAATATCTCTAATAGCTATCGAGAAAACGAGGAAATTGTTTTGGAAAAAATATACGGTTTAATTTTATTGCGTAATTATCGGTCATGGAACAAATATTCATAATTACAGTTGTAGAGTTTAATTAGGTCCATCAGCTGCTGCAATGATATTTCCAATATCTCTAATAGCTTTCGAGAAAAGGAGGAAATTATTTTTGAAAAAATATACGGTTTAATTTTATTGCGTAATTATCGGTCATAGAACAAATATTCATAATTACAGATGTAGAGTTTAATTAGGTCTATAATTACAGATGTATAGTTTAATCAGGTCTATCAGATGCTGCAATGATATTTCCAATATCTCTAATAGCTATCGAGAAAACGAGGAAATTGTTTGGGAAAAAATATACGGTTTAATTTTACTGCGTAATTATCAGTCATAGAACAAATATTCATAATTACAGTTGTAGAGTTTAATTAGGTCTATCAGATGCTGCAATGATATTTCCAATATCTCTAATAGCTATGGAAAAAACGAGGAAATTGTTTAGGAAAAAATATACGCTTTAATTTTATTGCGTAATTATCGGTCATAGAACAAATATTCATAATTACAGTTGTAGAGTTTAATTAGATCTATCAGATGCTGCAATGATATTTCCAATATCTCTAATAGCTTTCGAGAAAAGGAGGAAATTATTTTGGAAAAAATATACGGTTTAATTTTATTGCGTAATTATCGGTCATAGAACAACTATTCATAATTACCGTTGTAGAGTTTAATTAGGCCCATCAAATGCTGCAATGATATTTCCAATATCTCTAATAGCTTTCGAGAAAAAGATTAAATTGTTTTGGAAAAAATATACGGTTTAATTTTTCTGCGTAATTATCAGTCATAAAACAAATATTCATAATTACAGTTGAAGAGTTTAATTAGGTCTATCAGATGCTGCAATGATATTTCCAATATCTCTAATAGCTATCGAGAAAACGAGGAAATTGTTTGGGAAAAAATATACGCTTTAATTTTATTGCGTAATTATCGGTCATAGAACAAATATTCATAATTACAGTTGTAGAGTTTAATTAGGTCTACCAGATGCTGCAATGATATTTCCAATATCTCTAATAGCTATCGAGAAAACGAGGAAATTGTTTTGGAAAAAATATACGGTTTAATTTTATTGCGTAATTATCGGTCATGGAACAAATATTCATAATTACAGTTGTAGAGTTTAATTAGGTCCATCAGCTGCTGCAATGATATTTCCAATATCTCTAATAGCTTTCGAGAAAAGGAGGAAATTATTTTTGAAAAAATATACGGTTTAATTTTATTGCGTAATTATCGGTCATAGAACAAATATTCATAATTACAGATGTAGAGTTTAATTAGGTCTATAATTACAGATGTATAGTTTAATCAGGTCTATCAGATGCTGCAATGATATTTCCAATATCTCTAATAGCTATCGAGAAAACGAGGAAATTGTTTGGGAAAAAATATACGGTTTAATTTTACTGCGTAATTATCAGTCATAGAACAAATATTCATAATTACAGTTGTAGAGTTTAATTAGGTCTATCAGATGCTGCAATGATATTTCCAATATCTCTAATAGCTATGGAAAAAACGAGGAAATTGTTTAGGAAAAAATATACGCTTTAATTTTATTGCGTAATTATCGGTCATAGAACAAATATTCATAATTACAGTTGTAGAGTTTAATTAGATCTATCAGATGCTGCAATGATATTTCCAATATCTCTAATAGCTTTCGAGAAAAGGAGGAAATTATTTTGGAAAAAATATACGGTTTAATTTTATTGCGTAATTATCGGTCATAGAACAACTATTCATAATTACCGTTGTAGAGTTTAATTAGGCCCATCAAATGCTGCAATGATATTTCCAATATCTCTAATAGCTTTCGAGAAAAAGATTAAATTGTTTTGGAAAAAATATACGGTTTAATTTTTCTGCGTAATTATCAGTCATAAAACAAATATTCATAATTACAGTTGAAGAGTTTAATTAGGTCTATCAGATGCTGCAATGATATTTCCAATATCTCTAATAGCTATCGAGAAAACGAGGAAATTGTTTGGGAAAAAATATACGCTTTAATTTTATTGCGTAATTATCGGTCATAGAACAAATATTCATAATTACAGTTGTAGAGTTTAATTAGGTCTACCAGATGCTGCAATGATATTTCCAATATCTCTAATAGCTATCGAGAAAACGAGGAAATTGTTTTGGAAAAAATATACGGTTTAATTTTATTGCGTAATTATCGGTCATGGAACAAATATTCATAATTACAGTTGTAGAGTTTAATTAGGTCCATCAGCTGCTGCAATGATATTTCCAATATCTCTAATAGCTTTCGAGAAAAGGAGGAAATTATTTTTGAAAAAATATACGGTTTAATTTTATTGCGTAATTATCGGTCATAGAACA
>JAXIVD010003943.1:0-37500 GCA_036785275.1 Cancer borealis
ATTACAATGTATAAATGTAGAAATATTTAGAAAGGTGACTCGTACTCGGAGGAAGAAAAAACAATACCATTAGTCTCTATCACTAACAAATAATAACAAATAATAGTAAATAATGAGGAGTATAGAGACTAGACTCCACAACCTTGCTACGGAACACTAAGGAAAGGAATCATAGTAGAATACCTGTAACTGAAGCCTTCCACAACACTACATACTGGAAACCTGTACCGTTATAGCAGCGCGTACGATATAATGGAAGAGGAAACGTTGGATACTTAACGTAGTGATGAAATACTAGTTCTCGTCTCAGTATGTTAGATGAATTATTAGATTAAAGCGTAAAGATCCATGTGTTTAGACTTGATTTGATTGTCACCTGAAATTAAAATGAAACTTCCTTATTTCTGACACCCAAAGATAAATGTACGTATTTTTGTAGCTGCAATGACTATACAACGTGAGGAATAAGACTAAATAATTGTAGCGATCAGTGTGCGAATATTCTGAGGCAAAACAAAAATAAAGAAGGATTGAAAAGGAAAGTTATAGAATAGATTTAGAAGAGACGTGAGTGCTTGGTATCATAACGAATGCACACGCCAGAAAAAAGAATTGCAGATATGAATTTTCAGAGGCAGCAAGTAAAGGAATATACTAAAGAATTCAAGCTCTTCTGAATACTGCACTTGTAAATTTATAACTTCAAGACAGAATACATAATATACATAGTAGATGGAAGTAAAAGGGACAGTGGTGACGAGAAAAGATAAAAAATTCTACCAAAAAAAGAAGAAACTCAAAAAAAATTCACTGTGTAATCTGTATATATGTATTACAAAGTGTACTCATGATGATGATGAAACACTTTCCCTGCAGACCAAAGGGGAAGGTTATAAGGAGGGAGAGAGAGAGAGAAAGAGAGAGAGAGAGAGAGAGAGGGAGAGAGAGAGAGAGAGAGAGAGAGAGAGAGAGAGAGAGAGAGAGAGAGAGAGAGAGAGAGAGAGAGAGAGAGAGAGAGAGAGAGAGAGAGAGAGAGAGAGAGAGAGAGAGAGAGAGAGAGAGAGAGAGAGAGAGAGAGAGAGAGAGAGAGAAAAAAAAATCAAGTACTGAGAATTGCAAATATTAATAATGAAACCACCATCACCATTACCTTTCTTGCGTTCTTAATTACTTTTCCAATTTTTTTTTTTCATTTTTTTTTCGTACGTTTGTGAAAGTTAATCATCGCCTTTGTAGTATTCACCGACCTATTTTTTTTTTTACTTTTTTTTTTTATAGTGGCAAGAGCAATGATGAAAGTGGTGGTGATAATGATGGTGATAATGATGGTGATAGTGATGGTGATAGTGATGGTGATATAGTGCAGAGGGAAAGTTTGCAGAAAAAAAATGAGGCGAGAGATAGAATAGGTAATGGGAGAAAGATGGATAGGATGAGGAGGAAGAGAAAGAAAAAAGAAAAGGAGAAAAATATTAGCAGAGAACACAGAATGAAGTGAAGAAAGTGATAGCAAGCTGAGATTAGATCCAGTGAATTGAAAGAAATGAATGACATATGAAATACAGCTATATATAGTTTTATAATTCCTCTTAGTACTTTCTGTTGACATTTGTATTGTATAGAAAACTAATCTTGGCTTACAATTATAAAGAATGAAGTGAAGGAAGTAATAGAAAGTGAATGTATTGAATGGTGAGCTTAAGTAAATTGATGAGAGAAGAAAGTTAATTATTTTGTAGCGTTATAATGAGTCTTATTACTTTTCGGTTTGCTAGATAAAACTTTACAATCATGAGGTGTGTGTGTGTGTGTGTGGGTGTGGGTGTGTGTATGTGTGTGTTGCTGTATACTAGGGTGTTTAACATTTGCTTCGCGTCTCATAATATTCGAGATGGTTTTCCTCTCTCACTGGGGATTAGTGATAAAAAAAAAATCTAATTCATTTGAGACTTTCAATATGTCAGATGCGTTCTTTTCACGTTTCATCCATTAGCAAAATAGAAATTTTCTCCGTTTTTCGTGCCTCTTCCCTCTCCTAGGGCATAGAGAGAGAGAAGAGAGAGAGAGAGAGAGAGAGAGAGAGAGAGAGAGAGAGAGAGAGAGAGAGAGAGAGAGAGAAAATAGAGACACAGACAAGGATAAAGAAAACAGTGTTCGCACAAGCAACATTTATACATGGCAATAGTACAAATACAACACGAGCTAGGCGAGTCACCCACCACCACCACCACCACCACCACCACCACCACCACCACCACCACCACCACCATCACCACCATCACCACCACCACCACCACCACCACCACCTTCATCACGTTTTCACACCACGCTGGAGACGCCTTCCTCGATAACGCCTTGGTAGTGCGAAGGAACCTACTACTCTTATACTTATTTACACACTGATAACGACACGGGCTTAACGATACGACCAGGGAGGGAGGAGGAGGAGGAGAGGAGGGAGGAGGAGGAGGGAAGAGGAGGAGGAGGAGGAGGAGGAGGAGGAGGAGGAGGAGGAGGAGGAGGAGGAGGAAGGAGTATTCATAGGGACTTCTTTGGCGTGCCTGAAGCCCTTGGAGGAACACAGAGGTAGCAGGGAAGAAGCTGAGGTTATGGTGGGAGGAGCGAGGTTTCAGAGCGCACTGAGGAGGGAGTGTAGGAGTGAAGCCAAGGTGATAGCAGTCACTGTTAGTCTTGAGCCTGGGGGAAGAAATGCAACGTTTGATATCCATTGTCAGAGAAAAAAAAGTAGGATTCTCAGACTATGCTGGTGATATCCAAGATTTTTTTTTATATTGCAAGATAAAGAAGATATTTTTAGAGACACCGCAAGGATAAATAGAATAGGATTATATAGTCAGATTTAGACACCATATAGTAAGACAAAATACAAAGCTAACCTAACACAAGGAAGGATGTTTTCTGAGTACCTATCCTACCTATCATAGGGGCAGCAGCCATTACAGAGGCGTGGTGAGGGGGGCGTGTTGAGAGCACCGTCTGCACCTCCTTCAGGTAGATGTCTGGGATGACTGAGGTGCAGGTGACGAGGGCCTCACCCCCCTGCAGGAGCTCCGGCTGGAGGGAAAACCGTAGCTGCAGGGAAGTGGTGGTGAGGCGACCCCCCTCGCCTTGCTCTGTCTGCTAGAGCCAATCCGGTGCCACCTGGGGGGAGGGGGGATGATGACACACACACACACACACACACACACACACACACACACACACACACACACACACACACACACACACACACACACACACAATAACAAAATATACTGTAAAACAAATTAACAGAAAAATGAGAAGGTAAATGAAAGGTAGATATTTGTCCAAGCCACGAGGCAATCTTCCCTGCGGCCACGATGATGTGATGTCCCTGGTGAGGCGTGTTATTTTGATGCCAAAGTTACGTGTGTGAAGCGCTAGTTTTGGCAGTCATTCCCCCGCAATAACCCAACAAGTTTAGTTCCCAGAGCGATCATGTATGGAGAGAACAGCTGGCGGGCTTACTGAGGCATCTGCTCGGGACGTGTTGTAATATTATTCTGTCCAGCATAACTTTGCCCAAGCGTTGCTAAATGGATTCAGCTCCGACACACAAACGCACAACGCGGCGTTACATAACAATGACGGTGAAACGCTTTTAACTCATTGCTACTATTATTATTATTATTATTATTATTAGTAGTAGTAGTAGTAGTAGTAGCATTAATATGACTAGTCTCATTATTATTATTACGCTACAAACAAGATCAAATGATAGACACAACTTAGAGCAAACCTTCCTACACATACACACAGACACACACACACACACACACACACACACACACACACACACACACACACACACACACACACACACACACACACACAGACACACACACACACACACACACACACACACAGACACACACACACACACACACACACACACACACACACACACACACAGACACACACACACACACACACACACACACACACACACACACACACACACACACACACAGACACAGACACAGACACAGACACAGACACACACACACACACACACACACACACACACACACACACACATACACATACACACACACACACACACAACCACGCACCGGTACTGTGTTGATGGTGAAGGAGAGGGAGGCTGCAGGTCTTGATCTTCGGGAGGTACACGTTAGCTCCACAATGTCACCCACTTGATACTGTTGCCTCGCCCCCGTCAGCTCTGGCCCGCCCTCAGGAAGCTCTGGTCAAAGGGAGGGAAGGAGGGAAGGAGGGAGGGTGTGAAGGTCTAGAGTTGGATCAAGACACATCATTGAGACAGAGTGAGTGTCCGCGGGAATCACAATGGGAGATTAGTGATAAAGTATTGTAGTGGGAAGAGACAAGTTGGAGGAAGTCAATGAGACGAAGTGAAATAATGAGATAAATTGCCTTTGACTCAACTTTAACTTTCACTGGAACATTGAACCGTCTTAATGTATAGCTCTTAGTAGGGAGTCAAGGGAGCGGAGGGAGGATCTTGTTCATGATGAGTGTAAAAGAGAAGAGGAAAGATTATACTAATGAGGTAACATCATCCTTTTCCATTAGTGGTTGGGAAGCGCATTTGGTTCCTCGGTGCAAGCTCAGTTTCCAGTGGCGGCTGTCGAAGGTAAATTATCTGAGCATATAATGTTTTGTTTTTACGCGCGGTTTGCCACTGCACGCCGCCCTCCGTTAGCTCGCCAGGCACAGCGGCATAAATTACAGCGATAAGTCTGTTAAACTGCCAGTCTCCGCACGTGTTTGTGGCGAGTTCACTGATTCCCGCCAGAGTTTTTGCCAATTTTTTTCCCCATGAGAACACTTCACCAACTTTGGCCCTTCACACCGGGCATCGGAGTGTTGAAACAAGTACCACGGAACATTGACTAATTAAGATACACACACACACGCACACTCATACATGTGTCGGGGGAGTGAAGCGTGTGCGTGGATGTATGAATGTATACAGTTTGTCAGTGAAGGGAAAGATGTTGTGTTGAAGGAGTCGCCATAGTGATTGTCTTAAGCAGAATGTTTCTCTTGTGTATATGTGTGTGTATATAAAGGGGTACTGAGAGAAGCGGAATTCAATCAGTCATTATCTCTCTTTCTCTTTCTCTTTCTCTTTGCACTCACCCACCACCTTCATGCTGGCCATATCAGAAGCAGTGTGGAAGGTGGGTCCCTCCGCCGACACCTCACAGTGGAAGGGACCCTCAGCCTCTGCAGTCACGTTAGTCACCCTCACTTTACCGCCCCACGAGCCACTACCCTGGGGGAGGGAAACGGGGGGAAGGCATAGGTGGGGATTACCTTATAGGGGAGAAGTAAATGGTGGAGTGAGAAGTGGAATTCCGAGCGTTAGATATGAATTAATGTCAGTTTTATACACAAGCAAGTGGAGGAGGGAGGTGTAGGTCCCTTTATGAGTGAGGAAAGAAAAAGTTTAATAAAGGGAAGAAAAGGGAGAGAGAGAAGAATGTTATATAGCGTGGCGGTACGTAGGTAAGGAAAAGAGAGGGGAAGGATAGATAGGAAGGTCCTTATAGTTAAACCTGTCTGTGTCTCACCTCAACGTCTAGGGTAGTTGGGTCGAAGATTTGTATGGGGCGATTTGCAGTGGGGGTGAAGCGGTAGAACTCATGCGAGCCTTGGTACCATTTAACGGAATACATCTGGTCGCTCTCCGGCACCCACTCGCACGCCAGCTCCGCCTCGCCGCCCACTTTTACCACCGGCGGCACAGACACACGAGTAATGCGTATGCCGACAGCACCTGTAATTGAAGGGGAGACGACAAGTGATTGTATGTGCGTGGGCGTGTGTCTGTGTGTGTGTGTGTATTGGTTTCTCAACTCCCGGATGTCTATTTATGTTGGATTCTCTCTCACATTATAAAGTCACTCGTTGTTCTGTTTATAGCCTCCATTCAGGGTACTTCTGTGTTAGATTTAGTATCGTCACACCGCGTGCCAGGACAGGGTTGGCGGGTGAATGTGAAACAAGACACAAAGCCAGCCTGCACATAACTGGTGGCAGCGGTGGGATGAACATCAAGAACAAACACTGATGGCTTAAGATAAACCCTCCCATTCCCTTCACAATTTCGCCCGCACCTGCCACAGCCTTGGCCACTCACCACTCGCTAGAAAAAAAATAGTGATCTGATATTTACAAAGGAGTTTCACTATTTTTTGTATAATTACGTTTGAGTTTAGTTAAAAATAATAAAAAGAATGAAGGGTTTATTTGAGTAGTGGTGCTCAGCCTTCACCTTCACTCACACATCCTTTCAAATCCTGGCTAGATTCTGACTAAACTCTTCTATTTTTTTCCCCATTTTATCACTAGGACGCCGTGACGCTGATACACATATATTTCTTGCCTCCCAACATATCCTGTATCTGGCTTGTACTAGACCTGCTCCCTGCCACAGTTTTTACTCCCTCACAATCCATCCACGAAGCTATGAATTCTACGTTCCTTGGTTGAAAAATGTTCCTTCCCCTTTCACCAGGTGTCTCACGTGCGTTGCTTTCCTTGTCAAACCTTTTTCACTGTTCTCGCCAGCCACCTCCCCGCTCCAGAAACCCAGGATGCTTGCCACACAACCTTCATATCAATGTTATCACTCCCTTTCTTCCTCTTTCTAAACCTTCTTACTTTCTTTCCTTAGACAATTTTGAGATAGATTTTGAAGCACGTACATGTTTAACTTGCTACTATGCACAGTCTTTTCAACAACCTTTTAAAATTGGTATCTCTCCAAATAGTTTTCACAATAGTTATTCATCTATTCGTTATATTTTTTGGTAGGCGGTAGGCATGTCATTCTTCATCTAGCGTATAATAAATAAAATAACGTCACTCTACTTCACACTTCACTGCACCGTCACACTATTCTAATAATCCTGGTACAATCATATTCATTGCAACAAACTCTATTCACCATAATTTTTTCCCCTAAATCTCTGAATACTCACTGTTATGAATTTTCTTGAAATTGCAAAATTTTTCACTCATAACTTCACTTCTTGAATACGTAAGGAATGTATTATCATCACACACTTTTCTTATCTAACGCACGCACACACACACACACACACACACACACACACACACACACACACACACACACACACACACACACACACACACACACACACACACACATACACACACATCTATCTGTATATAAGTATGTGGTAAGACTCTAATACAATAAGTAAGATGCCTTGATATATTTTCTTTCTGCAACTTTTACATGGCTAGGAAATAAAATACTTTGAAGAATGTATTTTTCTGTCTCCTTACTCGTAATTACAAGCCTTAGAATTCCTCCTTTTCTGGCTTCAGCTCGTGTGTTCCAGCCAAGCAAGCCAATGGTATTATTATAGTTAGTTTCACGTCCTATTCTTTTTCTTCTGAAGCTCTCTTGTATATTTCACTGTTTGTATTATTTTGTATTCGTTGATTAGATTCAGTTTGCTCTCCTTATTCATCTCGTAAGTTCCTGTTTACTGTTTTGTGTTATTTTTTCTTTTCTTTCTTCTTATTTATTTGTTTTCTTTTTGAGTTGTTGTATTTATATGTTACTTCTTCCTCCTCCTGTTCTTCTTGTTCTCCCCTTCCGTTTCTTTTCATATTTTTCCTTTTCTCTATTCTGTTTGCTTCAGTTTATTAGCTTTTGTTCTACTTTCCTTCATCCTTCACTCTCTCCCTCCTTTCTTCCTTCCATCCTTCCTTCCTTTCCTCCTTCCTTTCCTCCTTCCTTTCCTCCTTCCTTTCTTTTTTCCTCCTTCCTTTCTTTTTTCCTCCTTCCTTTCTTCCTTCCTTTCTTCTTTCCTTTCTTGATTTTTACGTTCTTTTGAAGTGAAAATTTAATCCTTTTTTTTTTCTTTCTTAATTTGCTTCTCTCCTCCTTTGCTTCCTGTGTTGTTTTCGCTCTTCCTTTCTTTCTTCCTTCCTTCTTTCTTAGCTTCTTTTATTAATTCTTTCTTTCATTGTTATGTTCTTGCTTTTTTCCCCTCCTTACATCCTTCCTTCTTTCAATCATCAATTTTATTCCTTGTATGGTATTTCTTCTTCCATTCCTTTCTCTCTTCCTTCTTTCCTTCTTTCCTACCTTCCTTCCTTCCTTTCTTCCTTCCTTCCTTCCTCTCTTCCTTCCTTCCTCTCTTCCTTTCTTCCTCTCTTCCTTCCTTTCATCCATCCTCCGTCCTTACTCCCAACAGACATTAATTCTCTCTTATAGCCTATCCTTCCCTTCCATCCTTCTTTACTTCCTCATTTCAGTGCATTTTTCCCACACGCACGCACACGCACGCACGAGACAGCATCACGAGTCACTGATGGTTCCCTAAGTAGCACGTTGAGGTAATTTATGACACTTTCAGATACTTTTGCAAATTATTCTCGCATGATTTATTACGTAAGCGGCAGAAATGTGTTTGAAGCCCAGCAAGAGTGATGTGGGAGCGTTTTTTTTTTCTCCCTACCATCATTGATATTTTCCTGCCAAGCTTGTGATATTTTCCGCCCTCCCAAATACTCGCTCGGTTCGGCTCGCAATATTTCCCGCCCGTTTCTGTGACACCTGCCAGCCTGACACCACGTATCTGCCAGACACTTATTAGAGGCAAATTCTCACCTGTATAACGTCACCTGCCGTCACTTTTTATTATTACTCGTTTATTTCGCATTCCTGTGGACGTGTTTACAGTTTATTTGTGTCTATGTGTGTGTGTGTGACTGTGTTGTGTGTGTGTGTGTGTGTGTGTGTGTGTGTGTGTGTGTGTGTGTGTGTGTGTGTGTGTGTGTGTGTGTGTGTGTGTGTGTGTGTGTGTGTGTCTGTGTCTGTGTCTGTGTCTGTGTCTGTGTCTGATTCTCTCTCTCTCTCTCTCTCTCTCTCTCTCTCTCTCTCTCTCTCTCTCTCTCTCTCTCTCTCTCTCTCTCTCTCTCTCTCTCTCTCTCTCTCTCTCTCTCTCTCTCTCTCTCTCTCTCTCTCTCTCTCTCTCTCTCTCTCTCTCTCTCTCTCTCTCTCTCTCTCAATCTGGTGTGGCTATTTTTCTTGTCTATCCTTCAATTTTTAACACACTTTCCTCCTCGCCTTCCTTTCCCTTCCCTTCCCTTCCCTTCCCGTGACTCCTAGAAGCTGAAAAACTCTCACCCTCCACCTTAATCACTTCTCCTTCACACGTCCTTCCCACTGGCATTCCGCTCCGGCTCACCGCTCCCTCGTTCCTCCTAGGTAGTCTTCTTTAATGAAACAAACCTTTCAATTCACTCCTACACGTGTTTTCGTCACCACCACCACCACCACCACCACCACTACCTCTCTCTGTGTGGGTGAAATCTGGTATTTTTCTATCTTTTTTCTCTTTGTTTTATATTTCACTTAGTTCAGTATTTATTCATCTTTTGTATCCATTTATTTATTCATCAGTAAAGCTTGTTAAAGTAGTCTAGTCTCGCTACTACATATAGGACACTGGTTAGGCCGTATACAAATGTTCCTGTATGTACTGTATTGGAAACTAGTTGCTTATTTATACAGTCTGTGATGCTATTTCGTTGGGTTGTGGCTGTAGTAGTAGTAGTAGTAGTAGTAGTAGTACTACTACTAGTTAGTAGTAGTAGTAGTAGTAGTAGTAGTAGTAGTAGTAGTAGTAGTAGTAGTAGTAGTAGCAGCAGTAGTAGGTGGTTTCAGTCTCCTACTAACTTGCTCTTATACCTTCCAATGTCCTTGTTTCTCTCCTCTTCTCTCTTGATTACTGATGTCAAGGTGTTTATATTCTGTTTTAGATTTCTCTCCGTTGGTGGTGAATGAGGCGATAATGGTGATGAATTGTTGTGGTGATGGGTGGAGATTCGGTGACGGGTGGTGACGGGTGGTGATGGGTAGTGATAGGGACAAATGATGGTGATAGGAATGGGTGAAATATGGATCCTTGAGAACATTCAGGAAAAATAATCAGATAGACAGACAAACGAAAGCTCAAGACAAATCCTTATCTTAGTGCAAAACACACTCACAAACGCCAGAAGATACACAGAGAAACATACCAAATGTGTTTTATGTTGCTATGTGTATTTCCATTTAAACCCGGTACTGTTTATCTATTCATTTACTTACAAAGAGCTACTGTACCTTCTTGTACTTTGCCTTCCTTTACAAAACCTTCATTTGATATAACTCTAAGGGAATCATCTGACTAACTCCTTTACCTTATCTAACTCCTTTACTTTCCTCGCCTTCTCTTGTCCTATTTAACCTTGGGCATTCAACCTCCTCCTTCTGCCTTATTCTCTTGTCTCACTTTACATAATTTCCTTAGTCTCCCTCTCCCTTCTCCCAATCCTTTCTCAAGTCACCCCTTTACTTACTTTAGAGTCCGTATAGTTTCCCATTTTCCTTCTCGGGGCGCTTCTCGTTTTCTTCCCCCCTTGCCGTCATTATGATATTCCTTACTTTGTCTGACAGCATGAGTTTCTTAAGCATAGTTTCTCCTTGGATGCTGCCTCTGTTTTCCCTTTGATGGTCTTTTCTCTCTCCGTCTTTCCTTCTTCTGGTCTCATTTAAGTAATTTCCTCTACTGAAAGTATTTCTTCTTATTATTATTAAAGGTGTCCTTGCTCTCTCTCTCTCTCTCTCTCTCTCTCTCTCTCTCTCTCTCTCTCTCTCTCTCTCTCTCTCTCTCTCTCTCTCTCTCTCTCTCTCTCTCTCTCTCTCTCTCTCTTCTCTCCCAGCCCGTCTCTCATATATTCCCTCCCCCGCCAACTGTTTTTCAAGGGATATTAATCACGCGAAAGTAAAAACCATGGATGGCTTGCACGGGCTTGTCGCATCCTCGCTGGTATCTCCTAAGCCCTGATGGATAGCATGTAATTTCCTTAGACACGCTGTCGACAAGATTTTATGAGGATTCTGCATAGCTTGTGTGTGTGTGTGCGTGTTGTAGCCTTACGTACGTTGGCTGGATTTTGTAATATGATTTTATTTTTATTTTTTTTATTTTTACTTTTTTTTGGGGGGGGGTTTATCTTATCAAGGACGTGGTGGTGATGGTGGTGGTTGTGGTGGTGGTGGTGGTGGTGGTGGTGGTGGTGGTCGGGTATTGATATATATTTTGTTTATATAGTTATTTTCTTTCGTCTATTGTTTATGTTTCGGTTTTTATTTCTTATTAGTATTGAATTTTGATTTTGATATATTTTTAATGTGTGTGGGTGTGGGTGTGGTATCATAATATGCGTAGAAGGGCTGTAAGAATCGAGACTCTCCCCCCTTACACACACACACACACACACACACACACACACACACACACACACACACACACACACACACACACACACACACACACACTTGAGAGGGGTGCTTCATACGTAGGAAGACAGACCCTTACGTCGAGTTAGCGTCTCAAGGAGGGAAAATAATTGACGAGAACTACACAAAACTGTTAATTTCATACAGATTAATTTACTTTGAGTCAAGATGCAGGATTTCCAATTAGTTATTCTTAAGGAAGGACAGACCAATAGTGCTTAATGTAGAGGAGGAGATCGGTTAAGTATCATTAAGTAAGAGATAATCATTGTATGAGAATTGTGTTTTGATAATGGAAGTGAGGTTTTGAAACATTTTAGTCTATATTCCTGTTCTATTCAGATGTTACGGAAGGATCAGAAGTTTAAACGAAAAAATCTCGAGACGTTCAAGAATATATTTGTAGCTAAGACGTGAGTGATAAGTTCAGCTTCAAACACACACAAGGATGACATTGGTGTTTTAAAATTAGATTGATTTTTGTTTTATAATTGGATTTCAAACGACTGTGTGTTAACCGAGTCAGTTTTTAACCTCAGAGAGAGAGAGAGAGAGAGAGAGAGAGAGAGAGAGAGAGAGAGAGAGAGAGAGAGAGAGAGAGAGAGAGAGAGAGAAAGAGAGAGAGATTTAATACTAACTACGCCATACGATTCGTAAGCCTGAGGGAAGAGCCTTAATTCACTAATATACGTGTCCTTCCTTGTAATAAGTAGATTTAGTGAATCTGTGCGTATCTAAACCCACTCCCTGGAAATAATGTTTAAGTATATGCAAATAATTCCTAAAGAAGATTGTTACTGTGTGTGTGTGAAATTTTTTTTTTATATCCATTTAGTTAATTACCTTATTCAGTAGTTTGTCAGTGGTTGGTGTTTGTGGCTCGTCGCTAAAGTTAATTCAAGGGGATTTAACACGTTTCCTACGACCGTCATTCATAGGGGCGAAGGATTAGGGAAGGTGTCTCAATGTAATCTTCTTGTCGTTGTAAATTTGAGGTGGAAGTTTCACTATTAATTTTCATGGTTCTCTCTCTCTCTCTCTCTCTCTCTCTCTCTCTCTCTCTCTCTCTCTCTCTCTCTCTCTCTCTCTCTCTCTCTCTCTCTCTCTCTCTCTCTCTCTCTCTCTCTCTCTCTCTCTCTCTCTCTCTCTTCTCTCTCTCTCTCTCTCTCTCTCTCTCTCTCTCTCTCTCTCTCTCTCTCTCTGGTGTGTGTGTGTGTGTATATATATGTATGTGTGTGTGTGTGTGTGTGTGTGTGTGTGTGTGTGTGTGTGTGTGTGTGTGTGTGTGTGTGTGTGTGTGTGTGTGTGTGTGTGTGTGTGTGTGTGTGTGGAAACAGACACATAGGTCAGTCATCCTGGTACCAACAAACTATCAAGCAAAAATAAAAATTTTGCTTAGGAAACACTTTTTTCAGTCAATACATTACCACAGACTCGGGATATACATTTAGTTATGTCTGTATAAGAGTTAGCGACTGGGAGAAGCACGTGGCATAGTGGTCAGAGGCATTGCAAACGAGTGAGTCAAGGGGAAATTTGTGCCTCACTGCCTCTGTTATGGATCGCAATGCAGGGAAAGGGAAAGGGAAGGAAGGGTTTTATTCCTCTTATATATGGTGATAATTATTCTTGTCCCCTTGATCTTGTGTCTCGTGTGGGTGAAAGTAAGAGGATTGGAACACTTGAGTTAATAGTGGTTTAATATACGTTTTTTTTTATTGATCTTTTTTATATCTTCTATCTTTTTGTTCATCAGCTTTGTGTGAAGGATTACGTGGCAGCCAGATGGGTTATGATAAAGTGGTATATAATCAAATGAATAACATCGACGTTCTATTTTGAAACATGACATTTCCGTATCAGTGACGTAGTGTCTGATTGTGAGGCGGAACAAAAAAAATGGTTTAACTTTTCTAAATTAATGTTTTAACACAGAGGTAACTCGTGCATATAAGCTAAAATTTTGAATGTTCTTGTTTTGACATATTTTTATCAGGACACTAGGAAATGCACGTTAAAGTATTCTATTTTCGTGTTTGCAATACATGTTTTTTTTAATATATTTTTTACCAAGTCTGGAAAGGATGAAAAGACGCTTTAGAAACAGTTGTTGTTTGAGAGGATTTTTCTCTCTTATATATGATTAAAATCTTTCCGAGTATGAACGTTATTCATAAGAGGATTTGTCGCGTTACTGGAGTGTACACGTGGCACTCACAGGTGGCACTCACACTACACACAGGTGGCATTCACATTACACACAGGTGACACTCACAGGTGGCACTCACACTACACACAGGTGGCACTCACAGGTGGCACTCACACTACACACAGGTGGCACTCACACTACAAAATCAAAATTAACTATAGATACATTTCAACATTATTATTTTTTCAAGACTTCATAATGGAGGAAGAGATTGTGTCTGTTTTTGTTTTTTGACGGTTTATACATTAATTATTGATGGATTTGTTGAGTCTAATAGAACTTCCTCCAATGATGAATAAAAGAACGCTTCGTAAATCCTGCGAAGCTGTTTCTTTTTGCTCTTTTTCCTTTGTTTTCTTTCGTGGATTGATTTATGACCTAACAAAACGAAGGGAAAATGTAAATAAAGGCTTATGGATGGCTTCGAGAGAGAGAGAGAGAGAGAGAGAGAGAGAGAGAGAGAGAGAGAGAGAGAGAGAGAGAGAGAGAGAGAGAGAGAGAGAGAGAGAGAGAGAGAGAGAGAGAGAGAGAGAGAGAGAGAGAGAGAGAGAGAGAGAGAGAGAGAGAGAGAGAGAGAGAGAGAGAGAGAGAGAGAGCGAGAGCAGTATGTAATGGCCTTGAGATGAATATAGAAAAAGATTGAGAAAAAACATATAATAAAACACTTAGAAACTTATTTACACGACTTTTTTCAGAGAGAGGGAGAGAGGGAGAGAGAGAGAGAGAGAGAGAGAGAGAGAGAGAGAGAGAGAGAGAGAGAGAGAGAGAGAGAGAGAGAGAGAGAGAGAGAGAAAATCTTTGTAAATAAAAAGAAATGTGGGAAAACAGGAAAGGTATACATTAATACTTTACATTAAAATACCTTTCTATTCTTTTTCTAATTTCTTTCATGAATACAAAAACGTGAATTACTCGTCTGCTCTTGGAGAGAAAAAAATAACGTCAAAAGTGCGTTACAGAGTTAGCTAATTGATAGTGAAACAGCGACGCAGTGAAACCATAACACACACACACACACACACACACACACACACACACACACACACACACACACACACACACACACACACACACACTCAAACACCACATCCACGCATCTCTAATCCTCCTTTTAACACCACGTAATTTTCTTGATCTCCTTCGTGTAAACTTAATTCGAACCATTGTCGTCATAAATCGGATCCCACCTTTCCCTTTCCCCAATCGAGTCATGTCCCGGAGAGCTTCATAATTTACTCACGATTGATGGTGCACTTCGATTTACCGGCAGAAGTTACACTAATTGAGCAATAATTCTCAGACAACGACTTATTACACGGAGTAAAACTTGGCGACAGTCTTCATGGTGGAACTTTTACCGCGATGTCTCGAGAACTTTGCCTCCTCCTCCTCCTCTTCCCTCCCTTCTTGATCCTTTCTTTACACATTGAGTACAAATGGAATCGGATTTTTATTATTCTTTTGTTTTTGTAGTTGAGTCACGTTACTATTGGTTTACGGGGGATAAGTTAGGTATCATAAGGTAAAGTTAAGGAAGCCACTCCAAGCAATCACGTAGCCTTGCATACTGTCTGATTCCATTCCCGAAACCTCAACTTGTGAATGATTATACACTAGTTATTCAGAGGTAAAAGAACATGGTATTCATATGTCGTAAGGTTGCAACGTTATTAACTAATCTAGATATCTAATTACTTCGTGTTTTTAATAATCTCGTCTTCCCGCAGAAATCAACGTGGAGGATTTGTAGTGGAGGTGTATCAGTTTGCTGCCTTTCTGCCCTTGATATCTGCGTCTCTTTCTGGCTGTGTGGCGGACGCGCGACAGGGTTTTGGCAGAGCTTCAACACGACTTGTATTAACCAACCCGACACTTCCATCCTTGATCGACAGTGTGAAGGTGAAGGCAAGTATCTGAATCCCTCTTTGAAAGCGTGTTTGAAAAGAGTGTTAAGTTGCTTCAAGAATATAAAGAGTGGTATTAGTTTTTTATTTGCTCTTTTCGTTGGCACACGTGATTGCAGTTGTTCCAAAAGTTTGTGTGTTGGGTTTTTGGTGGTTCCAACATAATAACACGAAAATGTCGGTCGTCTCCAGCTTACCATTTCAAAGATCATTCAAACATTTTTTCAAGCAACGGAAATATTCAGTTTTTTTTTTTTTATTCTAACCTATTAGTAAAGACACTATATGCCTTTAGATTTTTCCTTATATTTTTTTCTTACACTTTTTTTTCACCCTTTCTCAAACCATTCCTAGTCAAGTGTTTAGTTGTATCACCTTTTCTGAGTATCTTGCAATCCTTAGAACAATAGATACAGTCCTCTTAACTTTTCTACGTCAACAAAACATATAAAACAAAAACTTTTATTTCTTGTTCTTTCCCTTAACTGTTTGTCTCCAGCCACTCAATGCTGCTTCTTCCACTACACTTTCCCGCTTTTCTCATTGTTGCTTTTGTTTCATTATGCGTCGAGTACTGTGAACCGAGCCTCATCCACACACCTCCCGTGGACTCACTGCCTTACTCAATGCTTATTCCCATCACAATTCAATCATAAGAATAATGCAGTATTTTTTCAGCATCACCATTACTAGTAGATTCTGGAACAGACCGAGTTTTTTTTCTCATTAATTACAACTTTACTCTTTCAAAAATATTATGAAGATACCCTTGCAATTACAGTGATTATTGTTCATTCCAGTTCATTCTCCTCCTTTATCATGGAGAGTCATGTCACGAACTTTCATTTCCAGAAACTTGATCTTTTAATACCATTACGTAATTACTCCTTCATGGGGAGGGTGAACTAAATACGTAATGTTCGCGAAGTGTTTGATAAAAATAAATTGCAACATCAATTAAACATTTCGTTCATATTCACTTGATTGATAAGTCCCTCCCTCCCTCCCTCCCCTCTGGCGCCCACCGACCACGATGCATCCTCCCATAAACAATTACCTGTCACATATAGGGGATGAAGGGGAGGGGAAGGGATTCATCTATCAAAGATCGAATCCACGGACATGCTTGGCTAAGGGAGAAGGGGTGCGGGAGCCATCCATCACAGTAATAGGAACAGGATGTAATACCTTGGATGAGCAGTGTGGCGGCCAGCACCCACGCACGAACACGTCGGCCCATGGCGGTGACTGTACGTGTGTGTGTGTGTGTGTGTGTGTGTGTGTGTGTGTGTGTGTGTGTGTGTGTGTGTGTTGATAGGCCTCGATGACACCAGCGTCACTCTTGAGGTGTGTGTTTCGCCTGCCGAGTCTTCATCAAGTCTTCATTGGTGTTCCTGGGATGACGAACACATTTTGCCGCCGACCAGACAACTACTGAGATGATTGTCACAAGCAAATACAACAAATACGTACTTATCAATATACAAAAAAACTGGAAGCTATGTTAATTAACAAAGATATCAAAATCCAACTTTTTAAAGAAATTGATATGCGTCTATTGAGCGTTTTATTTTTCTTCGGTCACAATCACGATTTTTGAAGTTGGATCGTCACGCGCTGCCAGGTAACTTGAGCAGCGTCAGTGAGGCAGCCTCCTCTCTCACCCACGGCAAGCCAGACACTGCCTTCATGGCCATCCAGCCCCGCTCTGTGTCCGGCGTGTTGCTCGTCACCACACGTCACTGAGTTACTGTGACATTTATTGTGTTAACGTTCCCTCAAGGGTGAGATTTTGGCAGTGAGAATGTCGATGTGTAGGCGTGAGGCACACCAAAATCACACAATTGCGTACCATCAAGTTCACAACGTGTTTGCAATGACGATGGTGTCATTTTGGTGACAACAACGTGCCTCCCTCACTTCACGAGGCAGCGAGTGATCGAAGGATTAATACACTGTGACTTGACCCAAATAGAGATTTAGTAATACTCGCATTATTCCATGTATTGATCTAATCTTAGGTTCTACAATTATTGACTCCTTCCTTCCATCACCTTATATTTACAGAGCTGTGCCCTTAGTACTTGAAGTCAACAAATAGTTTACCTTCATTTCAGTGACTGCCTATTACATGCTTCTCGAAATTAATGACCACACAAACCTTGCTTTAGATTATTTTCTTTCGATATTATCTACATTTAATCTTAATATTTCGTATCCGTGTGTGTGTATGTGTGTTGTGTGTGTGTACATAGTAAGTGGGAGGACATCTGTAGTCCCTATCCATTTAATTTTTGTACGGCAAGCCTGTAGCTACTATTATTAGACATCCACGAACTCGTATGTATTACTTATCATTTTTTGTTTTTAAAGATAGCAGCTCATATCTGAAATTTGAGCTTCATTGTCAAACAGCCTTACTACCTTATGTCAATGTTAAGTACAGACTGGATTAGTAAATGATCGTTGGCTCGTTAACTGCAGCTTCCCACACCACTCGTAAAGGTAGCTCCGCGATAACTGCTAATTAGTGTGTGTGTGTGTGTGTGTGTGTGTGTGTGTGTGTGTGTGTGTGTGTGTGTGTGTGTGTGTGTGTGTGTGTGTGTGTGACCAAGTTAGTTTCTGTTGAGTGAGGGTTGGAGTAGAAAGCCTCTCCTATGCCGTGAGTCAAATTTTCCACTCACGGCGGGAATCCATTGCAGACAACCCATTGACAAGCTTGTGGAGGCCAGTGGAGGTGTCCTGTGTGGAGGTGATGGCCATGACTGTTGCTGTGACGAGGGGAGCTGCCCATCGATGGAAGTAAGTGACAGTAGTGAGGTGATTACGTGGTTCTTGGCGAGAGTGCAGAAGTAAAGTTTGGTTTGGTTTGAACAAGGCTGTTATTTGTCGATATAGGTTAAGGTTAGGTTAATTTATGTTATGTTATATTAGGTTATGTTAATTTAGAAGATATTCAATGTTTTCTATGACCACTAATCGAAGGTTGGGTATAGTGCAACGCCATTTTCTTTCCCTAGGTTCTACCTCAGGAAAAAGCATTTGTTGGTGTGTTTGTGACCGTCATAAGAACATAAGAAATGGGGAGACTGCAAGAGGCCAGTTAATGACCTACACGAGGCAGTTCCTTGTCCCCCACCCTTGGAAAATCCAATATTTAGCTATCCCACCTGTCATCCCTATCCATATTCTGATCCAACCGTCTTTTAAAGCTACCTGTTGACTCACCACTTACTACGTGTCTACCCAGCCTATTCCAATCATTCACCACTGTTAGTGAACCAATATCTACCTATGTCTGTCCTGAATCTAAGTTTTTCTAGCTTGTACTTATTTCCACGTGTCCTATCCTGGCTACTAAATTCTATAACGTGATCAATGTTTCCCATTTGAAAATCTCAATCATATCCCCTCTTGCCTTCCTTCTCTCCAGGGAGTGGAGATTAAGACGTTTTAACCTATCTTTGTAGGGTAAATTTCTCAGCCCCTGAATCATCTTGGTCATTCTTCTCTGAACTGCCTCCAAGGGGCCTATATTCTTCCTGTAATAAGGGGACTAAAATTGAGCTGCATAATCTAGGTGGGGTCTAACTAGCGCTAAATACAACCTTAGATCGACCTCAGAACCCCTTAAGGTAGCTCACCGCGTGTATACCATGCAATCCCTACACTTTAGAATAATAAATGGTAGATATGGGCATATCATGAATATAGGGACCCACGGCTCTTGTTTTGCTCCTGATGGCAGTAAAGA
The DNA here is from genome assembly GCA_036785275.1 of Cancer borealis. NCBI lineage: Eukaryota > Metazoa > Arthropoda > Malacostraca > Decapoda > Cancridae > Cancer > Cancer borealis. The sequence continues at coordinate 19,227 of JAXIVD010003943.1, forward strand.
TTCCACATTATTCTCCTTCTCCATTGGCAACATATTGTTTCCTGTTCCCAGTTAGCTTTTAATTGTCCTTCAGGTTCATTTCCTTGCTTGTGTAGCTATTACTTTTTCATACATTTGCTCGGCTATACATTGAACTTTTCTGTTGATTGTCATCTTTGTAAAGTATGTGAAAGTATAATGCATGTGTTCTAATTCACTTTTAAATATGTTGTAGCTGTCACAGTGTGGTACATCATAGTAATCCCATGTTTTATCAACAGGAACTGTGGTCGTGGCTTGAACGAATATGGCTTGTGGTGGTCATCCAAGTGTCGTGTAATGAATGGCTCCACTTGGTGTGCTGTTGGGTTGGTAGAGATCCTTTTTATTTAGATTTGATATTACTAAACACACAAGTGCAGGAAATCTTGGAATTACTTTGGTGTTGAGATTTAGAAGCAAGAGGTAAATGTTCATTTTAAAAGGATCAACTGTAATGCCTTTCATGTGATAGGATATGTAAATATCCTATCACATGAAAGGCATTATAGTTGATCCTCTTTACATGAACACTTAGCTCTTGCTTCTAAATCTCAACACCAAAGCCAAAGTAATTCCAAGATTCCCTGCACTTGTGTGTGATTTGCATATCCTGTGTATTCAAGAGTACAAGAAGAAAACAAACTCATTGGAATCATTTGTAATTTATTTGATTTAAAAAACTGCCAAATGAATGGTAGCTATTACATTTACAATACTGTCATGCAATCAGACAACAATAATGGTCTTGAGAGATCTATTAGTACCTTATTCTAGGTCTGAAGAATTTTTCTTGAAGTACTTACAGCAGTAACACATATTAAAGTGTCTTGTCTGATGTGCTAAAGTTATTTAAAAACAAGGATCATAAGATATTTACCTAATCTAACATCATAGAACCATACAATGTTCAATAATCAACACAACTAATCTAATAATCAAATGTTTCCTCAGCAGGTAGTGGATCACACCCGAGACAAGCAGTGCCGTCACTAACCCCAGGCAACACACAAGCCACACCTGCTGGACCAAGATGGAGAGACAGTCTATCTATCTACAGTCTCTGACGCCTCGTTTCCTCTGGGAACGTTCCCCAACGGAATGGCCAAGGCAGAAGTCTCCACCTCTCCCTATCCATACACTTACTTCCCTTTGCTTGTTCAATCCCTTCCCTTCTATCAGCAACTCTTTCATGCATGTACCCCTTCACCACCTACCTTTCCCTCTTACAACACGTCTTCCTCTAATACACTTCCTACAAAACTACTACCTAATATTTTTCACCCATTCCACCATTCCACTCAATTGCACAAGTCCTTATGCTTCATCCTTCATACATGTTTCCATTGCTCTCATCCTCCCAACTTTTCATTCCACTTGTCCCTCTCAGATTTCCACACCACACATTCTTTGACTGCTGTGCCTTATTCCACATCAAAAGTCACTCTGATATCCATCTATCTGTCAATGTTGGCCACTCTACACCTCCACACATGTCTCCCTTTTATAATCCTTGCAGGTGATACTATAACATCCTACCTTTTACAACCCTCTTATTTCTCCTTCCATCAGATGGAAGGAGAAATAAGAGGGTTGTAAAAGGTAGGATGTTATAGTATCACCTGCAAGGATTATAAAAGGGAGACATGTGTGGAGGTGTAGAGTGGCCAACATTGACAGATAGATGGATATCAGAGTGACTTTTGATGTGGAATAAGGCACAGCAGTCAAAGAATGTGTGGTGTGGAAATCTGAGAGGGACAAGTGGAATGAAAAGTTGGGAGGATGAGAGCAATGGAGACGTGTGTTCAAAGGCAGCTTTGAGGAAATAATGGAGGAAGTGGTGACAGTGTTATTGTAAATATAGAGATGGAATTCATCTCTATATTTACAATAACACTGTCACCACTTCCTCCATTATTTCTTCACACCTTCCTGCTTATGGCACACTCAACCTTACAAAGTATACTAAGTAGCATACCTTGACTTTCTTCTTTCCTGCTCACCGTTTGGACAGTGATCTGCAAGTCCATTAGAAGTGTGCCAAACCTTTCACCAGTACCATTGTGTCTGTGGAAAAAGGGTAAATGAATGCCACTTACGTCTGGAGAAAAATTGTACATATTAGCTAAATAAGGCAGTTAGACAATTGGTAACATGTGATACAGTCAAAGTGTACTGTGCACTTGAAGAGATAAAGTGTAACAACTTATTGGGCTGGCCAGTATGCAAGATTTAGGAATATGATCGTGTGGAAAATTGAGTGGTAATAGAAACTGAGAAGACTGTGATGGAGTGTGTTGTCAGAGAGAGGAGAGAATTAACTTTGATGTTATAACAGCCAACACAAGAGAAACTTAAGGTGGCGGCACACTAGGCATTTTTCAATAACATATTACTCGCTTTTGGTAGCCGTTTTGACAACAAACTCGCTTGGGAATGTTTTGTTATCAAGTTTTTCAAACACAATGCTGCGTTCCATAATATGATCAAAATTATTAAATCAATTGCTTTGTCTACCATTGATTGGCACTACTTCATTTTCATAGCATTATGAAGGAAACATTCAGGGTTTCCTTTGACTACCACCATGACAGTACACTCACAGCATTGTGTTTGCAAACTCAATAATGAAACATTCACGTGTGACGCACAAGCAAGTTTGTTGTTAAAAATGGCTACCAAATTGAGTAACAAGTTATTGAAAACTGCCTAGTGTGCCGCCACCTTACAATGAAGTTCTGGTCTTGGAGGTCAACAACAGGGAGCGTGAGAAAAATATTAGTACAATATGTATGATGTGGCATGGGAGGTTGTGCAAATAAAGTGCAATGTGGTGGTATGGAATAGGTGAAAAGAATTAGGTGTGTTTGGTGATATTGAGAGGATGAATAGCACTCCTACCATCCCTCCAGCCTTCCTTCCCGTCACATCTACATCTTCCTAACCCCTTATGTTCTCTCTTCCTCTAAGAAGACTACGGCACAGCCCCGGACTGGCTACTCTCGTGGCATGTCTCACCCTTCTACCCATGACCTCTTCTTCGCCCCTGCCCGCTGGGATCGTTTCTTCACTATCCCCCCCTCCGCTCCCTTCGTTGAGAATACCCTCCTATTTCAACGTTGTTTACATGAACAAGTGGGCAAAGTCCACTCCACCAAACGATGACAACACTCTGAAACTTTGGTCTCCTCTCCCCCACCAACCCCCTCTCCAGCCTTGATCTCTTCACCCTCTCTCCACCTCGCTAAAAAGACTCGCCCTGCACCTTCCTCGCCCGCCCCTTCTTATTCCCTACTGATCATGTCTGTTCTTCAGTGGAATATATCTTTTCTCCGTGCTGCTAACGTCCTTCATCTAATCTAACCCCTACCCGATCCTCCCTCCACCTAGCCATGCTACCCAACCCTACTACCCCAATAGTGCCATATGGCTTTTGTTGCCTGGCACATTTTCCCCTCCCCCAAATTACAATTACAATCCCATCGTGACCCACTTCAAAAGGACACATTGTACTCTTGCATGCGCCCCTCTAAGTTTCACCTTCCCAACTATGTGGGTTACTGACCATAACCCGTAATCTACCTCTAAGGAATGTACTACATAGGCCTCGTGTAAGAAGAAATTTGTGACTTCAAGAGTTAGTTTATCCTTGTCAATGTTAAAGTAAAACAGATACTTCATAACAGGATAGATAAGGTGTTATGGTTGGCTGATGGATATGCAAACTAAATGTACTGTTAATAAACAAAAACTTTAAAACCTTGGTCCTTACTTCACTCCTCTTGTAGATAAGTTGCAATCAGTCTAGAAGGGCAGGCTCTCACTTCCCATACTCTTGGGCTGAAGGAAGGAGTGTGATTACATGCTTTTACAACCCGTTCCCAGCAAGACCAACCATCTGAAATCTATAAATCATTCTATAAAACTTGTACATTGTAATAACTTATCACATTAAATTGTTTCAGCAGCAAAGTACCTATAACAAGTATGATTTGCAAACACCTCTGCAAAAATTACAAAAACTACATACAGCGTCAACAGGAAAGAAAAGTAGCATTAAGAACGTAAGAAATGAGGAGACTGCAAGAGGCCAGTTAATGACCTACACGAGGCAGTTCCTTGTCCTCCATCCTTGGAATAATTCAACCTGTGGAATAATCCACCTGTCATCCCTATCCACACTCTCATCCAACCATCTTTTAAAGCTACCTATTGACTCGGCACTTACTACGTGTCTACCCAGCCTACCAAATTGTTCACCACTCTGTTAGTGAACCAATATCTACCTATGTCTGTCCTGAATCTAAGTTTTTCTAGTTTGTACCCATTTCCACGTGTCCTATCCTGACAACTAAATTCTAAAACCTAATCAATGTTTCCCTTATTTATTCCTTTCACTCATTTGAAAACCTCAATCATATCCCCTCTTGTCCTCCTCTCTATGGAGTGGAGATTAAGACGTTTTAACCCATCTTTGTAGGGTAAATTTCTCAGCCCCTGAATCATCTTGGTCATTCTTCTCTGGACTGCCTCCAAGGAGTCTATATCCTTCCTGTAATAAGGGGACCAAAATTGAGCTGCATAATCTAGGTGGGGTCTAACTAGCGCTAAATACAACCTCAGAATGACTTCAAAACTCCTATTTATCACACACCTACTAATAAATCTCAGTATCTTGTTGGCTCTATTTCTACAGCATTGTACAGGGAGTCAACATGTAGGTTGGAGGAGCTGCTTGAACCTTTGTTTCATTCAGTATTATGTGAAAATTTATGGCTTGTCTTCAGGTGAAATACTTGCAAAGTCATCAGGTTAAGCAAACGACTTTAAAATGGTTGCGGGCAGCTCAAAACAATTACACCAAGAGTACTGAGAGATCATTCATGACTCACTGGTCCTCATTACCTGTCCCTTTCCAATTACTTAATGCAAATAGAGTAAGTGCCAGAAAACAGGTCATATCTTACCAACCACTAAGAATGGTGTACATCCTGATGAAGGCTTCCCTTGGCTCTGTAGGTTCAGGTGACCATGGTTATGAAGTCTGGCCAGGCTGAAGTGACAGTCATGTGAAGGGAAAGGAAGTCACTCCCCTTGTAAGGACTCAGCTGACCTCTCCTGCAAGTGAACAGTCTGCATCAATACACCAAATCATAATTGTTGAACAGCTTATAATAAAAAGAGAATAAATAGAAATAGTCATAAAGTATACTTCAACCCTCTACCCTTCATAAGGTAAAATAATCAACTATGACGGTTTGAGTGTGTGGTCAATCTTACAAAACCCAAGGTAAATTTACATAATAGGACCACGTACAGTACACTGCTCTGAGAGAAAGTCCAACTCCTGATTGCTTTGATTCAGATTAATCAAACTAAACCTTTTATAACCAAATGTAACCTATAATAACCTACATTGGAATAAGGACTTTTCTCAAGAGTGATGTGGTCCTTTTATCTAAAATTACCTTAGGTTTTGCAAAGTTGACCACACACTGAAATCTTAACATATGTGCAATATAGTATGTATTATATGAACAAAATGAACAAATAGCCATTCCATTATCTAAACTATTCAATCAATCTATCGAGCAGGGTATATTTCCACACCCTCTTAAGCATGCTACAGTAATCCCAATATACAAAAATGGTCCTAAAGATAACCTTGGCAATTACAGACCAATATCACTTCTCAGTACCTTCTCTAAAATCTTTGAAAAATTAATGAAAAAATACTTAATCAACTTTCTTGAAAATAAATCTATTATAACACCACAACAGTTTGGTTTTCGACAAAGTTTGAGTACCTTCCATGCATTACATAACCTTTCTGAAAATATCTACTCTGCCTTAGACTCACAACATTCCTTACTTGGCATTTTCATTGATTTCTGTAAAGCATTCGATACCGTTAATCATGATATATTATTGCAAAAATTAAAACGTTATGGCATTCTGGGTATAATTCATAACTGGTTCAAGGATTATCTCTCCAACAGAACACAGTCTACCAAGATTCTAAATAATTTATCTTTACCTTGAATTATACAATATAGAGTTCCGCAGGGCAGTGTACTAGGCCCGATCTATATCAATGATCTTCCCCAAATATTTCCCCATTTTAAATCCGTATTCCTATACAGGCTCATGTCAGTTGTTGATATCACTATCAATGCAGTAAGACGTGACGAACATCTTCCCGTTTCTTGTGAAGGATGTTATTTGTCCTATGGTGATTTTTGTGGAACATATTTCAAGGACTGAAGGGTTACTCAAACTGTTAATGAGACATGGTTTAGTGCCTGAAAAGAAACTTTGTGAAAAGTGCGAGGAGTGCCGTGTAGATATATGCTAAGCTCTACCCATCTCCGTCACCTTAACAATAACCACACCACACCGGTAAGTCATAACGATATAATTTTGGAGGTCCTTTGTTAGGTTAGGTTAATGTCCTACGGGGATTCCAGGGCAGCCCCTTCTGCTAGGCTAGGCTAGGCTAGGCTAGGCTAGGCTAGGCTAGGCTAGGCTAGGCTAGGCTAGGCTAGGTTAGGTTAGGTTGGGTTAGGTTAATGTCCTAGCGGGGGGTTAAGTTAGGTTAGGTTTGGTTAGCAGGTGGGGTGCGCCCCCCCTGCTAGATTATGTTAAGTTAGGAAATTTCGAGAAATTTTTTTTATTTTTGAAGGCCCATATTTCGCTTATTTTTCAACCCCCCCCCAAAACCCCCGATTCCCCAGGATCCCCCAAGCTTGTTGGAAGGGATAGGGGGGGTTGGTGGGGAATCGGGGTGGCGGACTTATTATCCAGAATTACCGCTTAATGATATCAAACACACGTACATTGCAGTCTGTGGCTTCATGGACTAAATCATCAACTCAAATATTCAATACGGTTGACAGCTGGCCCGTAAAATATCAAAGCTGAAAAACCAATGACACACAACACAGTTTAACATGTGAGTCTTGCTATTAAAAAAATATCAAGTGTAATACCTCATAAACTTCCATATTTTCCTTCAATCGAGCTATACTTTCCTTATAATCAACCAAGAAAAATATTACCTGCTGCCACGTCCTAGGAAACGACATGTAAACAGAGCCGCCCACACTCACCCGTCCAACTTAACATTCCATTTATCACTTAAATTCTAACACCACACATATATATATACATACTAGAAGAACAGATTATACCCTTACCTATGAGATGCATCCACCGTAATGCCTTCCATAGCCTCCTGGGTGAAAATATCAGCAGAAACCACAACCTTCCACCACACTCACTGGCTGTCTGACGCGTCTGTCTGACTTTGTCACCTTCGTCTTGATCGCCCTTGCCGACAGGTGGCTACACGTGGCTAGAGATATGCGGGAGTTTTAAATGGTATTTAAACTGGTATTTAAAGGTCTGCTTGATTTATTTGCTTTAAGGATTCATGATTTATTACTTATTTTTTCTCTCGGAAAATAACTTATAAATGTTGGCTCCTATATGATGATAAGAGGATACAAATCAACATGAATGAGTGCAGTGAGTTAATGCGCATACGAGTAAGCGCAACAATAACTTGAATGGAGGCGCGATCAGATTACTTCTACCAAGACCATAATGGGGTTGAATTTGTCCATATCATGGGGTTTTCTTTAAAAAAAATGATAATTTAGCTTTCCCTACATGACCTTACCCAGAGGCTACCTTAAATACGCCCATCATAAGCACTTCAACGTTGTGACTGTCTTCAATACAGTACACATGCAGCTCTTACCTAACTATCGTTGCCTTAATTGATTGTCTATATGGGTATGCAAAACATGGGTATTCCCTGTAGGAAGGGGTATAGCAACACGTTTATTTATTTTTTCTAGTCTTTTAGTGCTAGCTAGGCCTATGTGAAGCATTAATATAAGTGGTTCACGGGTTGGAAAATAAAATATAAACCAATATTTCTTAGCGAAATCCTTATTCATATATTAGTCGCATAAAAAGAAACACACACGATAAAGAAGAAAAGTTTTGGCATAGATTACTGTATAATGAAACACAACTCAGACATATTAATCTTTTTATTTCTATACACGCAGTGAATGAAGTAAAAAGATTAGGTACTAACAATAAAATGTCTCAGGTATCATCAAATGCCAAAAGGTGTTGTTACCCTGGGAGTGAGTTACCCTGGGAAGAAAAGTGTTACCCTGGGGGGGAAAAAATTAGGTCTTACTGTACTGAGGGACAATCAAAGTGTTACTAAAGGGGAGGAGAGAAAGGGCTAATGCATGGGTAATAAGCCTTACCCTTGAGGATTGAGTTTTACCCTGAGGGAAAGCAATAGTTACTTAAATGGGGAGATAGTTACCCTGGGGGAGACAAAGTGCTTTTCTGAGAGATGTGTTGCTGTGTGGGAGGCGGTTTTACCCATGGAGGGAAGAGTGTGAAGAGAAGGTGCATGTTAGTATGAGAAGAAGTGAAGAATAAACTGTCACATGAGGAAGAGAGAATTCGATGGTGTCATGAGAGAAAGAGAGATAAAAAGAGAGAAAGAAAGAGAGAGAGCACCTTGGCATTACAAAAACAAAACCCAATCTGTCTCCTGGGACACTCAAACCTGCAATAACTGTGCTGGACAACAATATAAATATACCTATGGAATGACTATGGACTTAGACCAATAGAATATAGTGAATCACTCCTCACGTAACATCCTGACAACAGCTTATATAAACCCTACACATATTTACTATACAGAGGGAGCAACAACAGACATCGCAGGATTCAGTTCAACAAGGGATAGGAGACTAATTTTTTGTAAGGGAGAAACATCAGTGAAAGAGACAAACCTTCTTCATGAGTGAGAAGAATACAGAGTAAAAAAAAAGAAAGTACATTTGGTGGAAAGAGGAATGTCTCTCTCTCTTCATATCTTTTACCTGTTGGGGTAGATTTTTTTTCTTCTTATCAGAGGTTAGGTAGAAGGAAGGGATGCTTTCTTCTATAAAACTGACTCAGGAAGACTCAATCACTGCCTCACTGACACACCAACACACAACACAGACTAAGGAAACACACCCAGCTTCCCTTGCATTCTACACTTTGAAATTCTTCCCCTGAAAGGATTGAGTTTCTACATATTAAGACCAGAACAACAACAATTAAAAAAAAAAGGTATTTACAAAAGGTAGGGTATAGGAAGAGGTTTAAACCCACTTCAAAACTGGAAAATAAATATATTATATATATGCATGTATATCACGACCAGGGCCAACTGCCACCATACACACTATAATAGTTAAATACAAAATAGTATGGCAGGAAAATATCTTATCTTCATCAACTAACTATATGTAACTTAAGTAGTAGTAGTAGTAGTAGTAGTAGTAGTAGTAGTAGTAGTAGTAGTAGTAGTAGTAGTAGTAGTAGCAGCAAGAGTAGTAGTAGTAGTAGTAGTAGTAGTAGTAGTAGGAATAGTAGTAGTAGTAGTAGCAGTAGTAATAGTAGTAGTAGTAGTAGTAGTAGTAGTAGTAGTAGGAATAGTAGTAGTAGTAGTAGGAATAGTAGTAGGAGTAGTAGAAATGGTGATGGTAGTAGTTACATTAGTGGTAGTAGCAATAATAATAGTACACTAGTAGTAGTAGTAGTAGTAGTAGTAGTAGTAGTAGTAAGAATGAAAAAAAGCCAACGGGAAAATAATACAGCATCACATAAGTAAAAACAAAACTTATAGAACGTTTTGATAATGATGCATTGTGAATATTGACTGTTGGAGGAAAGCAGAAAATAGAAGACCATTAAAATACTTTCAGCAGAACAGATAGTAAACTTAACTGATTATGACTGAATTCATACATAAGGAAAAAACAACAACAACAAAGGATTAAAATAAATAGATGCTGGAGGAAGAGGAGTAGGAAGAGGAGGAGGAGGAGGAGGAGGAGGAGGAGATGAAGGAGTAAGAAATCCAAAGTACACAGTTCAATCATCTTTCTCACTCTCACTCAAAGCTCACCTCAAGGCTTCTCCTTTCCCAGAGAACAAGAAATATCTGAAGGTGTTCAACTCTTCTCTAGCTTTCAGAATCCAAGGAGGAGCTTTGCTATTCAACTACCAATCAATCATCACCTATAAGGAAGATTACAATGCTTGGTATGTTAGCATTTCCATTCTAGTGATGATATTCTTCGATAGAGACTCATTCTACTATTTCTTGTCTACTGGTGTTACTGGGATCTCTGCATTTTCATTTCTAAGGATGCAGCTAAATCTTCTTCTGTCAAGCCACATTATCATTAGCCTGTGTGTGGTTCCTTCCTTTCATTATGGATTATGGAAAGTCTGCAAGGATATGTAATTGATGGAAGTTGTTGAATTTTTAGCACTTGAGTAAGTATCATTGTCCTGTGAGTGTTTAAGGGAAGTCATTCTACACCAGGACAACAGTCAGTCACACTCTATAAGTTTCTTGTGGGAAGAGTTAAAAGTTGTTTGTTATGTATGTACGTGGATATTTTTTTTAATCCCAACTTAACTTCCCTTCACAATGGTTACGTTTTATATTCTTCTCCACACTTGCTTTGCGGTATTCCTCAAGTTCCGAGGAAGAGGAGAGCGCTCGGGGTTTTCCTCAGGCACTAACCCAGCCCATGTCCTGTGGGTGTCCTGAATATGTGAATGGTACAGAAGGACTCAACATCTACATACTCTACATTACAAAATCCTCTGGACGACGGACCAACTCACATCTGGTCCTGTGTCACTGTCCTACACGGTAGTTAGGGTGCCCTGAGGAGGAAGAGGAAGGAGAGGAGGAGGGAGATAAGGACATGACAAGAGGGAGTGAGGAGGGAAGCAGAAGCAGTGGAGCTGCATTCTAAGTCTGTCTTCAGGGCTTCCATGATGGACTTCTTCTTGTTGCTGCAAGGCGTCTCCCTCAGGCGCTGCACGGTGTCCTGGCAACGCAAGTACTCCTCCAGGTGCCCTCGGTCCACACACACTGACTGGCGCCACTTCTTCAGCCATGGCTCAATCCAACTGGGAAAAAAAAAACGTGAAGTCTGATATATGCCGCTGCTACTCTTGTTTCTTCTTTTCATTATAAATTTTCAAATCTACATTCAAATTGAAAGAATACTATTAAAATGGGGCACCATAAATGAGATGTGCATGAATCTAATCTTACTACATGGCAAGAAAAGACAATCTAAATTCTATGATAATATATGCTTCAGATTTAAAGTCTTAAACTGAATTATTGAAAACAATATCTCTAATACCAAAATAATTTCGTCAGTATCTACTATAAAGATTTAAGCAACAGTACATACTACTTACACATTAATAAACATGCATCGATGCAAACATCCAAGCTTTTCTAATATCCAAATATCATACTGAGGTATATATTAGACAAACACATCCTTTCCCCTCTCAGTCGTCCTCTGTATGTGTGTTCAGTACTCACCCAATACCACAGTCGCAGCTCCAGTCATTGTTGTGCATCCGCAGGTCTGTGAGGAAGACAGAGTTGGGTGTTCCCGGGTAGCCAGTGGTGGAAGGCTCACCCAGCTTCTTCATGCTATTGTTGACGGCTGCTATGGACACATACCTGCAGTGGAGGAGTTGGAATAGTGAAGGGTGACTTGGGGAATAAACCATTAAGGATGACACAGTAGTGTAGGAAAATAAAAGTATTCACAAGTTACCAAGTGAGGGAAAATTCAAGAATCTTAACTGAAACAACAGAATCTTAGCTCAGATGACTCAGAATGAAATAATAAAATCCACTCTTCTGTTCAGGTCAATATGGAAGGACACACTTACTTGACACGACCGAGGTTCTTGAACATGTCCCGCGGCACCTCCTCCATCCTGGTGTGGTAGAAGGTCAACTGCAGCTCCCGGGAACTTAGTTCCTGCCAAGGATAAATTCTTTCTTTAAGCACTTGGGTAAATTACCTCAGATGATTTCAAATGTTTTTTTAAGGACCTATTTGTTAACTTTTCTCAGCTTCACTCTCCTTTAGAATGTTAGGATTTTTCATTACATGAGAATTCTTGGATTTTAAAGGGATTCACTTTACAACTTTTTTTTATTGTACAATATTTGTCTTATCTATATCTTCTCCAATCTGCATCCTATATATACAGCATTACGTGTGTGTGTGTGTGTGTGTGTGTGTGTGTGTGTGTGTGTGTGTGTGTGTGTGTGTGTGTGTGTGTGTGTGTGTGTGTGTGTGTGTGTGTGTGTGTGTGTGTGTTTGGGTCAGAGTGCAGGGAAGGGAAGGATCCAGTCCAGTCCAGTCCAGTACTCACCTGGAGAGCTGTGGGGTTGATCTGACGCATACGCGGCCCCATCAGTGTAATGTTAGTGAGGCGATAAGGCAACTTGTACTTCAGGAGTTCCTTACCAAGTGTTCCATCAACCTGCAACAACACAAAGCTCAAATGTATTGTACATGTAAACACTAAAGTCTATTTACACACTCCTTCATATAATATAAATATACATATTGGAACTCACAAATTTCAGCAGCACTTGTAATGTTTTCAAAGCACAGGATGTACAGACTTTTGTTTGCTCATAATAAAATCAAGCAATGAATTTTACATTATTTCTTCTATGAGTCAAGGTTGAAAGTCTCAATTTACTCTAATTAGACCCTATGAGACTGAACCAATTTTGATATAACTCCATGCAAACTTTCTTTTTCCATCTTCTGATAGTGACACAGGAACAAGACAATGAACACAGATAACACAAGATCATAACTCAATTATCATAAAAACAGAAAATCAAGTAAGTAACTGATCGGTAACATTACATAAAAGAAATGAACAAAATCTATTACTTCCAGAATTATATAGCTAGAAAATCTGCAAGAGAAAACACCACAGAGGCTAATCATCTTGAAAAGTAAGCATGACTGACCTCCAGGTTAAGCTGCTGGAGTGAAGGTACATTCTGCAGTGCCTTGGCCAGGTTGAACTTGGCAATGTTAGGATGTGTTGTCATGTAGAGGCGTGTTAGTGAAGGCATAGAAGCCAAACACCCAGCCTGAGGGAACATATACACTATTGAGAACACACAACAGGGATGACAAGGAGAAGAAAGTTATATAAGAGTAAAACTATACATGGAGGGAAGAGAAGAGGGAGAGTATTGGGTATAAATATGTGCAGAGAGGTAAGGAGTGATCGAGTGTGAATATTGTGAGAAGAAGAGAGGGATTGAAAAGGATGAGAATAGTATTTGAATATCTAAGGTAATAAAATAAAAGGGAACTGTGAGAAAAAAAGCAAATGTAACATAAAAAAAGGAATAATTATGAAAGAGATAAAGTTTTAGGATATCAGAGAAAAAGGAGAAGGACTTAAAGGAAAGAATATAAGTGAATAAATAAGGGATCCTTGCAAAAATTATGTAAAGGTAGGAAGAGAGCAAGATTATTTTTCATTTAAATGTATTATTTGCTAGATTTTTAAAGACCTTTCATCACAGAGAGTTTGTACATTTTTTTTTGCTTTCTGCGCATCTACCTTTCTCTTTGCATCTTTATTTCCCAACAGACTTACTCAATGAATCAATATCTTCTGCCTATTCATTCAAAATCTAATTAACTCTCTCTCTCTCTCTCTCTCTCTCTCTCTCTCTCTCTCTCTCTCTCTCTCTCTCTCTCTCTCTCTCTCTCTCTCTCTCTCTCTCTCTCTCTCACCTCAAAGCCTTGCAGGGGGAAGTCACGTATGTCCAGAATCTCAAGACGCTCTAGACCCATAAAGGAGTCATTGGTAAGGGAACGAATCGGGTTCTTCTGCATGTACAGCTCTCTTAGACGTGGAAGCATCTGCCAGGCGCTGTTAGAAGGCACTGGGAGCTCATTGTAAGAGATATCCAGAACCCTGAGTGAGAGAAAATGGTGTTAAAAGTAATAAATGGGTGAATATATATCTTAAATGGATATATTGAAGTGTGAAGATGATGGAGAGGCTGAGTTTTAGGTGGTAGAAGGGAGGAACAGAGTGGATGTTACGACTCAATAAAGAGAGATGAGAGGTATTAGATTTATATAAAGAAGAATGATGAGGCTATAAAATACAGTATTAATGAAAAAGGAAAGGATATTATCAAAAGGTAAGGTAATAGTTTAGAAGTAGATCATTCATAAGAAAGAAATGTGAAGGATGAAAGAAATGAGTGTCTAAGAGAGAGAGAGAGAGAGAGAGAGAGAGAGAGAGAGAGAGAGAGAGAGAGAGAGAGAGAGAGAGAGAGAGAGAGAGAGAGAGAGAGAGAGAGAGAGAGAGAGAGAGAGAGAGAGAGAGAGAGAGAGAGAGAGAGAGAGAGAGAGAGAGAGAGAGAGAGAGAGAGAGAGAGAGAGAGAGAGAGAGAGAGAGAGAGAGAGAGAGAGACTAAGAAAAATAGAGGAAGGGTGTTGGCAGTATCAATTTTAAAGGGAATGGATGAAAATAACAGATCAGCTCCATTAAGGTGGATATATGTAGCTTTTATCATACAGGGAGAGTGAACAGAGAGGGCAAATAACAGGAGAGAAGAAAGATATTTATGATTTATATCTTTAAAGGACATTTGCATATATATTTTCTTTAACATTTAGGTCTATACCATATATATAAGATGCTATGCTAAAAAATATCAGAAGAAGAGAATTGAATCATAGGTAAAACAATAATTTATGAATAATTGATGGCAGGTGATAACAGGTTTTACTCTGATAGACTGAAGGAACATAGAATAAGAGTAAGATGGAGCAGAAATTCAGCACATTTTTTGCTTTGGAAAGAAGGAAAAAAGAGAGAAGAAAAATAAAAGGAGTGATTGATTAGTAGAAAAGGAGGATGGTAAAACTGGCAGGAATTAGAGAAAATAATTAAGGAGTCAAAAGTTTAAGATATAAGAAGAAAAGAAGACAATGAAGGTTAAGCAGAAACAGAACAATACATGATAAAAAAACAGCAATGACAGACAACTAAAGGAGTTCAAATAAAGAAGAATGAGAGAGAACCTTACCTGATGGATGTGAGATTTGCCATAGTGATGGAGGGGAGGAAGGGGATGATGTTGTGGGACACGTTGAGGTGCTTGAGGCGAGGAAGGTCAAAGTCAGGCACAGCACCGAGGGAAGTGTTGGCAACGCTAAGATTCATGAGGGAGTCTTGCAGTCCATCAAAAGTGTAACTCTGGAGGTCCTGTTTGAGGGGAGAATGAGGAGATGGAGGATTATAATAGAAAGATTAGGAAGATTAGAAGTAGTAAAACATCAATGTGGAGAAAGAAAATGAGAAAGACAGGGAACATACCTTGATTGGATTGTGAGAGACATCAAGAACCAGAAGGTGCCAAGTGCCACGGAAGGCGCGAGTCTCAATGGTTTTGATGTGGTTGTGGGAGACATCAAGTGAAACCAGGTTGTCAAAGCGGCCCATCATAGCATCAGTGATGGAGTCAATCTCATTGTACGCCACATCAATGACGCGGATGGAGTCGGAACATCGCTCAAGGCTGGAGTCAGGGAAATTGGTGAAACGGTTGCTACGTGCACGGAAGATTTCCAGTGGTGCCATCTTGAAGAGGCTGTCAGGAATCCCTCGGAGCTCATTGAAGGATACGTCAAAGTGGCGAAGGCGGTTGTGGTTCTCAAAAAGGCCGGGAGGAAGGTCGACAAGCTTGTTGTGATGGATGTTGACGTAATGGAGGCGGCGCGTGTCCCTGAAGGCCTCGTGATCAATCTCATAGATGCGGTTGTGAGAATAGTCAAGAAACTGCAACTGAGGGAAGTTAGAAAACACACTGGCGCTGATGTTCCTGAGGTTGTTGTGGTGGAACCAAAGCTGCCCAATGGAGGAGCGGACAGTCTCAAAGTAGTCACGGGAGATCCAGGAGATGTTGTTGTGGCTGAAGTCAATCGTCTTAATACTGGCATAAGAGTTCCACATAGAACCGTTCAGCTTGAGGAAGGGAATGCGGTTGTGACTGGCATCAATGGTGAGGGTAGAGAGAGTCCCCACTTGGTCAAAAGCATCCAGGTTCAGGTTCTCCATCTCATTGAAGGACAGATCCAGGTAGCGCAAATGTGGCATGTTCTGGAATGCCTCATAGCCCAGCGTGCGGATGTTGTTTCCTTCCAGATCCAGGTGTTCCAGCTGCTCCAGGTTAGAGAAGCCAGATCGTTCAATGTTGGTGATATGGTTGTCATCCAGGTACAGGTACTTGAGGTTCTTGTAGTCATGGAAGGTGGTGGGTTCAATCTTCTTGATGGAGTTGAAGGAGAGTTGGATGGACTCAAGGTAAGGGTGGAACTGACCCTGGAAGTGGTTGCGAGTCAGTTTTTCGATCTTGTTGTCCTGCATGTTGAGGGTGCGGAGGCTGCGCATGTAGCGGAAACATTCTCCGCTGACGGTGGTGAGCGCATTGTTACTCAGGTCCAGTTCACGCAGGTTAATGAGGTACTGCATGGGCTGAGGCGGCAGCTGGCTCATGGACAGGCCAGAGCTGAGCCGCAGCTCTTCTAAGCCACCACCAATGTTGGCAAATGCCTCTTTGTCAATAGAACCAATCCTGTTGTTGGAAAGGTCCAGAATCTTGACTCCAGGGACATGTTCAAAGGCATTGGTAGAGACTCCAGTGATGCCATTCTTCATGAGGTAAAGCTTTTCCACAGCAGGACCAAAGCCTTTGAAATCCTCCTTAGAGAGTGATGTGTCTGGCAGGGTGCTTAGGCCCAGAGTGCGCACATTACGCATTTCCTTCAGCTTGTCCATTGGAATTGAGCCCATGTTGTCCCCTAGAAGGTTGAGGTACTGCAAGGTGTAGCGGAAGCCATTGAAGGCCTCAGTGGGGTCCAGCGACAGTTTGTTGTTGCTGATGGAGAGTGAACGTAGTGATTCCAGGTGATCGATGGCCTGGGCGGGGATGAAAGAAAGGTTGTTGTAGCTGAGGTCGAGTGTCTGTAGAGTGGACTCAAGGCCCCTGAAGGCATTGTCAGTGATGCTCCACAGGTCAGAGTCATGCAGGTAAAGTTCCTTGATCTTGGCATCCTTGAAAGCATCGTCATTGATATGAGTGAGTGGGTTGCCTCTCAGTGATGTGCGGTTCACTGTTCCAAAGTTCTGGAAGGAGTATGGCGGCAGCGTCTCAATCTGGTTGAAATCAAGGACGAGAGTGTTCATGGAGAGTGAACTAGTAAAGAGGACATCGAAGGTGAAGGAGATGCGGTTCCTGGCAAGGTTGAGTGTCTGCAGATTGGGCACCTGTGAGATGGCCTTGAAGGGAATGGAGGGCAGGAGGTTGTTGGCCAAATTGATGTGAGCCAGCTGATTGGAAACACCCTGCGAGGGAGAAGAATGGAAAAATTAGTTTCAATCAAAAGTCAGCAAGAATGTAAAGATATCAATACAATTGTCTTAGCATCCATCTGCTGCACATTATTGAAACTTCTGAATCTCATCAAGTATCTTAAATTTCATAAAGTTCCTTCAGTTGTCTATGAACTAGCTTTAGAACACTCCTGAGCATCTAACCATAACCTTTGCCAACCTGGAAAGCTTCCAATATCTCTAATAGCTAAATCCCCTAGTAGCTACCCCGTAAATTCTGAGAGCTGCCCTTTCAACCTTGCCAAACATTGCACGACGATGAAGATATGGTCAACCAAGACCAAGACTTATCACTGTCTTACCTGGAACGCTTGGGAGTTCATGGAAAGGATATTGTTGCCTCGAAGGCTTAGAGTGCGGAGGTTGTCCAGAGTACGGAAGATGCCTTCAGGGATTTGTGTGAGGGAGTTCTCAGCCAAGACAAGGATCTGTAGGGAAGCCTCATAACCTTGGAAGTCCTCAACAGTCAGGTCTGAGATGAAGTTACCTGAAGAGAGAGGATGAATGAAGTTATCTGAACAGAGAGGATGAATGAAGTTATCTAAAGAGAGAGGATGCATGAAGTTATCTGAAGAGAGAGGATGAATGAAGTTATCTGAAGAGAGAGGATAAATTAAGTTATCTGAAGAGAGAGGATGAATTAAGTTATCTGCAGAGAGAGGATGAATGAAGTTATCTGAAGTGGTGGGTAAAGTTCATTAAAGTATATTTGGATAGATACCCATAGAAGGAGTTGATTCAAGATACCTGATGTGTGAAAATTTATCTGACGCAGTGAAATTACACCTGAAGGAGCGAACAGTACAAAAGTTGTCTGGAGAGGAGTAAGAATGAAACTTCCTGAAGCAGAAAATAACGGTTTGTGTTATTGGAAGCT